>PVKP010034519.1:0-25059 GCA_004027715.1 Plecturocebus donacophilus
TCCGCTTGAACACAGCAAATGTTTATTCTGTTCACCTCTCATTAGCCAAAGCAAGTCACATGGCAAGCCCAAAGTCAACTGGGGGAGACAGTCTAATTCTCCCACAGGTACATAGGCTAGTCATGCAGAGGGAGTGAATGGTCAGCAACAATAATCCAGTAGATCAAAGTCTCTTCACACCACCCAGGTAATCTCAAAATTAAATTAAGAAAATAAGACTAGCATAAAAATAATTAGAGAATCCTATCAGATACAGGCCATCCTCCCTTTGCATGGTACCATGTTAAGTGAAACTTGTGAACATAGGAATTGAATCCTAGCTTTGCAAGATTCTATGGTAACTGAGATTTGATCCTGTAGTGCCATGTAAAGCAAGGATTGCTTTATATAATAAACATAATAATAATACTTGATGACAAACGCTCAACTATGAAATGGGGCCCTTAGTACAAGTTCTTCTCAGGGCATTTAAAATGAAACCAGAACCACGCCCACCTCAGCCCTCATCCCCAGCTCTTCCCCTTCTCACCGCACTGTAGCCCCAGGGGCTTTGTGCCAAGTTCATTCCTGCCCAGAACTTTTGTACGTGCCATTCTCCCTGCCTAGAGTCATTTCCTCCAGATTTTCAGAAGACTGACTCCTTTTAGGCATTTAAGTCTCAAGTGCAAGGAGACCTCTTCAGAAAGACCTTCCCTGACCAGTCACGCTAAATTAGCTCATCACCACTCCTCCACTTCAGGTCCACTATCCTGATCTGTTTTCTAAATAGGTCTTATCACTCTTTGAGACTATTTTATCAACACATGTGTTTACATGTGGTTTATAATGGTTTGTCCATTCCACTAGAATGTAAGCTACAAAGAGCAAGAAACTTGTGTGACTTATCGTTCTGTCCTTACCGCTTAAGACATTTGCCTGGCACATGTAGGATTTATAATAAATATAAATAAATGAATGAATAAGTATAAACAGAGGCCAGATCACCTAGGGCCTGGAAGCCATGGTTTAGATTTTATTCCAAATGTACTGGGAAGCACTGGTGCAATTTGATAGTTATAAGCAACCAAAATGGCGATTATTAAAAAGTCAGGAAACAACAGATGCTGGTGAGGCTGTGGAGAAATAGGAAGACTTTTACATTGTTGGTGGGAGTATACATTAGTTCAACCATTGTGGAAGACAGGGTGGCAATTCCTCAAGGATCTAGAAGCAGAAATACCATTTGACCCAGCAATCCCATTACGGGGTACATACCCAAAGGATTATAAATCATTCTACTATAAGGACACATACACATGTATGTTTGTGGCAGCACTATTCCCAATAGCAAAGACTTGGAACCAACCCAAATGCTCACCAAAGATAGACTGGATAAAGAAAATGTGGCAAATAAACACCATGGAATACTATACAGCCATAAAAAGAATGAGTTCATGTCCTTTGCAGGGACGTGGATGAAGCTAGAAGCCATCACTCTCAGCAAACTAACACAGGAACAAATAAACACCACGTGTTCTCGCTCATAAGTGGGAGTTGAACAAAGAGAACACATGGACACAGGGAGGGGAACAACACACACAGGGGCATGTTAGGGGGTGGGGGCCAAGGGGAGAGAGAGCATTAGGACAAATACTAATGCATACAGGGCTTAAAGCCTAGATGACAGGTAGATAGGTGCAGCAAACCACCATGGCACATGTATACATACGCATGTTCTGCACATGTATCTCAGAACTTAAAATGAAAGGAAAAAAGAAAGAAAAATTTAAAAATAAACAACCACGTGTGGGTTATCTAATTGTTTCTTTAGCTTTCTTAACCTGTGTCATTGTGGGGAAAGGATCACCATTCCAATCAAGTATCAACCTTGGCTACATTTTGAAATCAGATTGGGGGTGAGGGGAGAAATACTGCCATTCCAACTTCTAAAAATTCTGGTGTAACAGGTCTAAGCTGAGGTCTGGACAGGAAAACTTTAATGACTGCCCAATGTTTCTCATATCAAGACAAAATTAAAATCTGCTGATCTCAGCAGGGCTGACATTATAACAAAGCTTCTGAAAATGCATGTGGCCTCATTATGTGCTGCTGATTTGAAACCCCGGCTCCATTTTGCCATTGTCTGACATGTAATAGGTACTCAGTCTATATGCGTTAACTGACTTTCTAGTAAATATTTGATGAATGAATAAATTAACAAGTAATTGATGATTTAACTAAAGTATTTAGGAGATCAGAAGCAGCAGAAGTCAGCATGGATTGGTTTAGATAGGCAGATGGTATAAGCTGAGCCCGAGGTCAACTTCTCCTTGTAATAGAATGTTATGGAATCATGGAACATCCGGGCTGGAATGGCCCATAGAGACTGTCCAATACAATGGTTCATAATATTTTCCTGCTCACAGATCTTTTAGAATTTGATGAAAGTTCTGAACACTCATCCCCTCCCCTCCAACCAAAATCTATAGTTATGTATTCAATTTGAGTGGGTTCAGAAGGCACCTGGACATCGGTTTCCCAAGCTAACCTCCTAAGGTCCAGCTCAACGTGCCCTTTGATAGGAAATGCAACTGAGGCCCAGAGACACTGAGTGATTACTCGAAGCAGAAGCTGGGTCAGAAAGTAGCTGGGCTAGATCCTGGTCCTCTGGTGCTGAATGCAGTTACCCATCTTCCTTTACACATCCACTGAGGATAAAGTTAAGAGGATGAATTCATAGCTAATTACTTTGTGGTTTTGTGTTTTCTGCTCTATTCCCTTGATTTCTTAAGCCTCACACACCATAAAATTTCAATAGCTAATCTAATGCCACAGCTGGGCCACTTCATTAAAAAGTGGAAATTGAAATTCTAGAACCACCAAGTCTTCCAAATCTGCCATGTTTTCATGCCAACTTCTAAGAATAGAGTGGCGGGAAATGGCCTCACATAAATCAGAGAAACCCTGAAATGAAGTCCAGCCTGTGGTCAGTCCCCACCATGGCCGTCTCAACTGGCCCACATTTGTGAACACACACAGCTGAGGGCAAAAGTTGAATTCCATCCTCCCAGATGTCACGATGAGTATCACAAAGAACAGCTGTGGCAGTTAGCTGGGTAGCAGGTGGTCAGGACACTATCTAGGCTCAGAAAACAATGGGGACAGATGAGATCAAAGGAGTCATGAATTTTAGGAGTAGGAGAATAAGCTGTTGTCTGCCTACCAGGCTAGGCACAAGTCTTCTAGCCTCATAGCAGAGTGAGCTCTTTAAGAAGGGCTGCTTAATCTTGAAGACGGCTTATTAACTACCTCAATGAAAGTCAGGCTCATTTTTGTCATGAAAAGGACACTGCAGAGCAGGTTCCCAGTGCACTGGTCACCACCTCACCTGAGTTCAGTGAGATGGAAAATTTTCATACACAACAACTTAAATGAAGTGAGTTTATTACTTGCAAATAGGCAGCAAAGGATAAGACAAGCCTAGGAGCCATTGTGTGCTGGCCCCACAAGGCTCAAGAAGGCGTCCAGGGCGGACAGAGTCTTAATGCATCTGTCCCACTTGCACCACAGCTGAGTGCCCCTGAAAGGAACCCTGCCCTGGGTTATAAACCTCACGGGAGACAGGACTCATTAGGCAAGTTTTTGAAGGGCATCCTGCTTCCTAGCAAGACAGAAACAAAGCTTGGGGTATCCTGGGCAGTTCCTCCCTAACTCAAGATGTTACATTCCCTAGGAGGAACAGGAACAGCCCAAACTTTTCCAGACATTCCCCAACTCAGGATGCTGCATTCCTAACACATTCTACAGTTATTCTGGAGAACCATGAACGCGAAAGTGGGGAGAGCTGGGTCAGTCCAAGGCCACTTGGAGAACTGTCCTGCACACACAGATGCAATGTTTGAAGGATACAGAAGTGAATCTGCTAGCATCTGTTTCTTTTTCCCCCTCCTCTCTTCTGTTGCTCTTCTAGGGAGGTCCTACCTGTTACCAGAACCTCCTACAGAGACCAAGGAAAGGAGGAAATCTGATTTAGTCATTAGGCCATCTGTGAGAGCTATGAGAAAGAATTTGTGCTTTCATCCAAATTGGTACTTGAGAACCTTAGGCTTATCTGACTTGAGAATGTCAGACAAACATGTCTTCTCCTAATTACTAACATATCCATATGTGTATCCATATATGTATCTGTGTAGATACCTATTTTAAATCACTGTATATGGCATTAAGACTCAAAATACAAAATCAAATGATCAGACCCATGGTCTACATGATCCATCCTGCCTAGGAAAGGGTCCGTAGACTGTTGTGAAGGAAGGTGGCAGATGCTGATTGGTAACTTTGTGTCCTGAATGCCCCTAACCATTCAGTTATGCCACTAATTTACCTGAGATCTCCATTTACTATCTTCAACCCTATTTTTAAGTTTTTCAACTATTTTCAACATTTATACCTTTTGAATAATTAGTTCCACAGATTTGTTGTCCTGTCTCACTTCCTTAATCACATGAAACTTGAAACTGGATTAATTAATAGTACACAGTACTTAATATACTAGGTAAACTCTATATGACATTAGGTACTTATAGCCACTCTGCAGAGTGGACATGTGTCTCAGCTGATGACTAAGCATACCCTTCATCTGAAATAGCTGAGTTCCTAAACATAGCTGTTAGATAAAGTAGAAATTTGTCATATGTTTTAAATATGAAAATTGTTTCTGCCAACTTGTGGATGTATATAGACTATTTCTCTCCACCATGAGTATCAAAAGGTTGTGCCAAGACTCAGGAATAAGGGCAGGTATGAGAGCTGCATGGCCTAGTGGGAGACCAGCAAATGTGAATTTCAACCACACTTCACCTCTCAGCATCAAAGCCTTATCTCATCACTCAGTAAATGTATGGCACTTTACTAAGAGATGTGAAATAATGCTGGTTGAGGCACCCAAGACCCTGACATATCTAAGCTGTCATCAATCACCTACCACCACCAGAGCCAACACCTCTCTACAGGCCTAAGGTATCCCAGGCAAGTCCTTGGCTTTGTAAACACTAGCCAGGGACTTGAAGCCAAAGCTCAGCTTGATGTCCACCTGGTAAGCTGCCTATACTTGTGAGATGTGAGGAGGGAACAGTTTCCCTGGATTAGAGGGGCATCTCAGAAGCCTGCCCTATGCCTGGTTCCCTCTCAGCCCCAACCCGTTCCTTTCCATCTTTGCAAGGGTAAGGTCATCGGACCAACTACATCAAAATGCACCATGAGGAAGAGACTTCCAAGAAAGCATTTACCTCTCATGGTTTCATGTAGATTTCCTTTCTTCCTCCCTCTTGTAAAATGCCTCCCTTTGAGAGGTGGCTTCATATGCATCCCTAAGCATTGATTTTTGTCCTTAACCCATATCAAAGCCTGTCTCCATGATGAAGATCCTGGAGCAGGTAGCTCCTGGAAATGGGTACTCACTGACAGTGACCCTTCATACAAAGATTTGCAGTCAAAAAAAAAATGAGTAAAATTTGAAAATGAATAAAATTTGCTTCCCCCAAACATGACTGGTAGCTCCACTTTTAAACCAGCCTTCACAAACAAAACAATTGAAGGGGTTGAGGAGTTTCCTGAGAACTAATTGTTTTACTCTTCTAAAATTAGTTTCCAGAAGGCACAGCAGAAAGAAACAAATCAGCAAATTAGTCATAATCATAGATTTTTCAAATCTCTACAAATTGATATCTAGCCTTCAGGCTGAGAAATATTCTGCAAAAAAGTAGCCATTCTAGTAATCTTTGCATAAAGAGTCTGATTCATCCACAAATAACAACAGGTGGGCATTTTTCAGTCTAATTTTCTCATCTATTGGAGAGAGTTCCAAAACCTTCCTTTTACCAAAGTGTTTCTCCCTGATATTTATCTGATGTGAATATAATAGACTAATTAATGTAGGTACCTCCAGGAGATCTCAAGGGGCGAAAATAGCTGAAATGTCTGAGTCTCCTGCTGGCTGCCCTGCCTGATAAGGATGCTAAGAGCGTGTTCATGGCAAGCATCATTAGACATTCCTCACTTTGAGTCATTTTCATTCAGGCAGATGCAGAGGACCTTTCAGAAGGACAGACCACTGATTCCCTGTAATTTAAAAGAGATAGCCACATTATACAGCTCTCTCATTTGAGTTATATAAGACTCAGAGATAAGCATTTTCTCTCTGAGATAAGAGTAGAGGCCCATAATAGCCATAGAACTATTTTCATGAAAGTATTCTCCTTTGCACACTTAGCAGCTGCTAGGAAAGACGTGAGTGGCTATCTGGGGTCTAAAATGAGCCAGACTCCCAAGCTTAAAGGAAAGACTTGAAGGCACAGCCACTGGGAAGTCTGGCCACTTATTAGATACCAACATTAGTTATGCTGTTCATCTCCAGTCTTAGATCCATTCCAGGATCCTGCTGAGACCCAAATGAAGCAGGATGGGAACATTCGTAAGTATGCAATCCAAGGGGAAGAGTCACAAATGTAAGTTGTGTAGGGTGACAACCTTTTCCCTTGAAAACCAGAGCAGCTAGCAGAAAGGAAATTATTTTGAAATGACATCAGATGCGTAAGGCCATCTGACCCAGGAGTAAAGCAGCTTCTTCACTTGTACACCAGCCAGGACTTCAGTGTGTCTCCCAGGTACTCAGGTACAGAGTCCCTGAGAGAGCCTGAGACACTCAGTACCCAGTATCACAGCAGCAGAGTTACTGAGAGGCCAAGTCATACTCTTTTCTTTTCTTCCTTTTTTTCCTGTTTGCCCTCTAGTAGGAAAAGAACAGAGTTGACCCCTGGCAGAATATAAAGAACCAGTGTGGGTACTGAAGGAGAGAAGAGCCTGCCAAAATACTGGCTAGGAGGCACCAATCAGATGAGTCCACAGGAAATAATATAAAATGGGCAAAGAGCAAGGAGAACTGGGGCATGGAGAGGAACCGAGTCCATGCACAGTATAGACAAACACAAAGTGGGGAAGCCAAAGTCAGTCTTGATGTGCCAAGGGCAAGGGCTAGCAGGGACCCAAGAACAAAGCATGGGGTGTGAACTAGAAATAACAGAAATGGAAGCAAGAAACATCATGAGCAGAGGCAGAGAGAGAGAGAGAGAGAGAGACCTAGGCAATCAGAGACCCTGCAGGGAGGACCAAGCCTGGTGTTCACGGATACCTCAGGCTGCTGTTCCCATACAGCACATGGGAAGATAATATAAGACAGCTCGGGTGACTGTAGAGAAACATCTAAAATCCCTAAACAATGTGAATGGAAAAGGCTGGAATTAGAAAGAAGTAGTTTCTCATTAGTCTGAACATTCATTCAATAGCTAGGCATTTTATGTTTTTACAAAGCGCTACGTTAATTATCCTTTTTGTTTCTCATTAACAAGGTATATGTGAGAAGACAATTGTAATGGTTAATTTATGTGTTTACTTTCCTGAGTCACAAGTTGCCCACATATTTGATCAAATGTGTTTCAGTGAGGGTGTTTTTGCATAAGTAAAGGGGACTGGCTCCCTAGCATAGCTGGGCCTTAGTCGATCAGTTGAAGGCGTGAATAGTAAGTATAAAAGGCCAACCCTCCCCTAAATAAGAAGGAATTTCTGGGGCCTGCTTTCAAACTGGGATGTTGGTTTTGTCCTTCTTCGGACTTAAACTGAAGAATTGGCTTTCTTGGCTGAGCTTAGGATAAGATCATGGATAGGAGCCAGGTGAGGTGGCTCACATCTGTAATCCCAAGACTTTGGGAGGCCAAGGTGGGTGGTCACCTGAGGTTAGGAGTTCGAGACCAGCCTGAGCAACATGGCGAAACCCTATCTCTACTAAAAATACAAAATTAGCCTGGAGTGGTGGTGGGCACTTGTGATATCAGCCACTTGGGAGGCTGAGGCAGGAGAATAGCTTGAACACCGGAGGCAGAGGTTGCAATGAGCCAAGATCATGCCATTGCTCTCCAGCCTGGGCAACAAGATCAAAACTCCATCTCCAAAAAAAAAAAAAAGTCATGGATAGACATAGAGTCATAGTTTTATTTTTTTGCTTAGTAGACTTCACTTTTTAAAAAAGCTTTAGATTTGCGCAGAAATTAAAGACAACACAAAGAGTTCCCATATATGCTGCTACACACTGTTTCCTTGATCATTAACATTTTACATTAGTATGGGGCATTTGCTAAAAGTAATGAACCAATAATGATATATTATTAACTAAAACTTCACACTTTATTCAGATTTTCTTGGTTTTTACCTAACTTCCTTATTCTATTCCCAGAATTCATGTAGAAGATCACATTACATTTCGCTGTTGTGTCTCCTCCACATTTTCTTGGCTTTGATGGTTTCTCAGACTTTATTTTTGATGACCTTTGAGGCGTAACAGTGAGGTACACTGTACAATGCCCTTCTACTGGATTTTTTTTCTGGTATTTTCTCATGATATGGAATCTGTGCTTTTAAGGAGATTACAGATTAAAATGCCATTTTCAGCACATCATATGAAGAGTACAAACTATTGACATGATTTATGGCTGCTGAGGTTGACAATGATCATCTGGCTGAGATGTTTGTCATGGTTCTTCACTGCACATTTACTCCTTTTTCCTCCCTTTTCATGCTGTACACTTTGAAAGGAAGTCACTGTGTGCAGCCCACACTTCAGGAGTAAAGAGTTATGTCCCTCCACCGTTAGGGTGGAGTAGCTACATAATTTATGTGAAATTATTCTGTATAAGAGAACAGTCTCCTCTCCCCATTTACTAATGCATTCAATCTTTGATTTATATCAATATATGTACAAATGGCTATTTATATGATATTCTGGGTTATAACCCAGCACTATGCTTTAATTTTATTGCTCACGTTGTTTCAGCTTTGATGATTGGGAGATTTTTCCATTGGTTCCTGTGCCCCCTTGACATACTACATTAATGAGTTATTGCTTTTTATCACTTCCTTAATTTCTGATCCTACAAGATGCTCAGGATTTACCTTGTGTATTTTCTGTTCCACTCTTAGAATCAGCCATTTCTCCAAGGAGATCTGGTTCCTTTTTGCTACTAGTATATTTCTTTTGGAACCTCTCAGCTAACAGAAGAAATAAATTTGTCTGTACTACTATCTATACTATCTATAAATATTTCTATATGTAAGCATTGGTATCTATATCAAGTTAAACGTTATGGCTGACTGATATCTCCAACTTTAATCCATTACCCTACCTGGATCATGCTAACCTCCTTCTCTTGCTTATGTAAATTCCCACATCAACAGTGAGAAACCTGGATCTCACCATCCATCATCCATTTATTTAATTGTTCACTTTCAGTATACATGTATAGCAGTATCAGAATTGTTAAGCTGCAGCCCCATAAGAAACAGCTTTATCAGCTAAAGTGCAGTGCTTATGTACTATACCTTTTGTCCTTAGTCTAAGTCTCCACTCACTTCCAAAATTACTTAGGTCAGCACCTTTATCACCCCTCCTTCAGTGAGGTTGTGTTATACATTTGTAGTATGGTCACATTCTCTTGTGACGGTATACATTCTTTTCTGGAATCCCCTAGCCATGTACATTACTTCTTAATTGCATGCATTAAGGTTCACTCTTTCTATTCTAAAATTCTATGGGTTTGACAAATGTATAATGTCATATCCAACATTACAGTATCATATGGAATAATTCACCTGCCCCCCCCAAAAATGTCACCTGTGTTTCACCTATTTATCCCCCCCATCCCCCACTAGCAACTACGGATCTTTTTAAGGTCTGTATATTTTTGCCTTTTCCAGAGTGTTACATAGAATCATAGTTTGTCACCTTATTAGACTGGCATCTTTCCCTTAGCAAAACACATTTAAGGTTTTACAGTGTCTTCACTGCTTGAGATCTCATTTTAATTGATGAATAATATTCTATTTTATGGATATACCACAGTTCATTTGTCTATTCACTTATTGAAAATCATCTTGATCACTTCCAGTTTGGGGCAATTATAAATGAAGCTACTATAAACATTTGTGTGCAGGTTTTTATGTGGACAAAATTTAACTCAGATAAATGCCTAGGATCAAGATTGTGGGATCACATAGTAAGAATATTTTTAGCTTTGTAATAAACTGCTAATCTAGCTTCCAAAGCAGCTATATTATTTTGCACTCTCGCCAGCAATCGATGAGAGTCTCTGTTGCTCCACATCCTCACCAGCATTTGGTATTGTCAGTTTTCTGGACATTAGCCATTCTAGCAGATATGTTGTGGTATATTAATGTGCTTTAGTCTGAAATTCCCTAACAACAAATGACATCAAACATAAGATTTATTTGTATATTTTAAGTAGAAGTTCTTTATCAGATGTATGTTTTGCAAATATTTTCTTCCAGTTTGTGCTTTGTGTTTTTTCTCTTAACAATGTCTTTAAAAAGAGCACAGTTTTTAAATTTTAATAAAGTTGAACATCATTTTTTTACAGATTGTGCTTTTTGTATGGTATCTAAAAACTTAATGCCAAACTCAAAGCCACATAGATTTCCTCCATGCTATCTTCCAGAAGTTTTTAAATTTTGCTTTTTATATTTAGGTATATAGTTTATTTTAAATTAATTTTTGTGAAAGGTATAAAGTCTGTGTGTATATTTTTTGGGTTTGTTTATGAATATCTAATTGTTCTAACATCATTTGCTGTTGAGTAAATGATTTTTTTCTCCATTGAATTTCTTTGCTACTTTGTCAAACAACTGTTTTGTGTGGCTCTCTTTCTGTGCACTCTGTTCTCTTTCGTTTATTTATTTATCTATTGTTTTGCAATATCATGCCATCCTAATTATTATAGCTTTATAATAGGACTTGAAGTTAAAGAGTGTCAGTCCTCCAACTTTTTTTTTCAGCTTTATTGAGGTATAATTAACCAAAAAAATCTGTATATATTCAAAGTGTATAACAGGATGTTTTGATATACACATATATTGTGCAATGGTTACCACAATTAAGCTAATTAACATACACATTACTTCACAGTCCTTTTTGTTTATGTATATCGTGTTAATACTTAAGATCAACTCTCTTAGCAAATTCCAAATATACAATAATTAACTATAGTCATCATGCTGTATATTAGCACTCCAGAAGATACTCATCTCATAATTGAAAGTTTGTACCCTTTGGTGCAAATCTCCCCGTTTTCCCTAACCACCAACCCCTGGTAGTCACCTTTCTACTCTCTGTTCAAAGTTCTACTTTTTTAGAGTCCACATATAAGTGAGATCATACAGTATTTGTCTTTCTATGCCTGGCTTTTCATAGCATAATGTCCTCCAAGTTTCATCTGTATTATTGCAAATGACAGGAATTTGTTTTCTTTTTCAGGACTATATATATGGCACATGTGAGATACATATGTCTTATATTTTCTTTCTCCGTTTCTCCATTGACAGACACGTAAGCTGTTTTTATGTACTGGCTATTGTGAACAATGCTGCAATAAACATAGGAGTGCAAATAGCTCTTCAGCATACTGATTTCATATCTTTTGGATATATGCCTAGTTGTGGAATTACTGGATCATATAGTTTTCCTATTTTTTTTTTGATGAATCTCCATACTGTTTTTCAGAATAGCTGTAACAACTTACATTCCCAACAACGTTTAAGAGTTCTCTTTTTTCTACATTCTCACCAACACTTCTTATCTTATGACTTTTTTCTATAATAACCATCTTAGCCAGAGTGGCTTTAATTTGCATTTCTTTGATGATTAGTGATGTGAGTGTCTTTTTTGTATACCTGTTAGCCATTTCCATGAAATGAAAATGTCTAATATGGTCCTTTGCCCATTTTTAAATTGAGGCATTTGTTTCAGGCAGGGGTTTTGGTTTGGGTTTTTGTTTTTTGGTTGTTTTTCTATTGAGCTGCATGAGTTCCTTATATATTTTGGATACTAACCCTTTATTGGGTAAATGTTTGCAAATATTTTCTTTCATTCTGTTTGCTGCTTTTCCACTTTCTTGATTATTGCCTTTGCCATGCAGAAGTTTGTCTGTCTGATGCAGTCTCACTTCTTTAGTTTTGCTTTTGGTGCCTGGTTTTTGTCATATTTAAAAAAATCATTGCCAAGATCAATTTCATGGAGCTTTTCCCCAGTTCTCTTTTAGGAATTTTATAGTTTCAGATCTTATGTTTAAATCTTTAATTCATTCTGAGTCAATTGTTATATATAGTATAAGATAAAAATCCAATTTAACTTTTTTTGCAAATAGATATCCAATTTTCCTAATACTTTACTGGAGATGCTATCCTTTCTCTTACTGTCTATTTTTGGACACTTTGTTGACTACTAATTGACCATATATGCATGCGTTTATTTCTGGGCTCTCTATTCCATTTGTCTAAGTATATGACTTTATGCCAGTATCATACTGTTTTGACTACTACAGCTCTGCAATATAATTTAGAGTCAAGAAGTGTGAGGCCTCTAGCTTTATTCTTGCTCAAGATTGCTTTAGCTATTCAGGATCTTCTGTGGTTCCATGTAAATTTTAGAATTTTTTAATCTATTTCTGTGAAAAATGCCATTGAAACTTTGACCAGGGATTGTATTAGATCTGTAGATGACTTAGGGTAGTATGGATATTTTGGCAATATTGATTTTTCTGATATCTTTCCATTTGTGTCAGCTTCTATTTCTTTCATCAATGGTTGATAGTTTGAAGTGCACAGATCTTTCACCAGCTTGATTACATTTATTACTAAGTATCTTATTCTTTGTGGTACTATGTAAATAATATTGTTCATTTAACGTCTTTTTCAGATTGTATAGTTAGTACATAAAAAAGCAACTTATTTTTGTGTAATTTTTTTATCCTGCAACTTTACTGAATTTGTTTATTAGTTCTGACAGCTTTTGGTAGCATATTTAGGATTTTCTATGAATCAAATTATGTCAGCTGCAAACAGAGACCAATTTACTTCTTCCTTTCTGATTGGCATGCCTTTTATTTCTGTTTCTTGCCTAATTGCTCTTACTAGGACTCCAATAGTATGTTGAATAGAAGTGATGAGAGTGGACATTTTTGTCTTATTGCTCTTAAAGGAAAAGCTTTCAACTTTTCACTATTGAGTATGATTCTATTTTTTCTTTAGTATTGTGTGGCTATTCTGAGCTTTTGCCTTTCTATATAAACTTTAGAATCCATTTATCAATATCCACAAAATAGCTTTGCTGGATTTTGACAGAAATTACCTTAAACCCATAGGTCAAGTTGGAAAGAATTTACATCTTAATAATATAGAGTATTCTAATCTATAATCACAGAATATTTATTTAGTTCTTTTATTTCTTATCAATGTTTATAGTTTTCCTCATGTTTTGAACATATTTTGTTTTATACCTGATATTTTTTCACTTTTTTGGCACTAATGTGAATAATGTGTTTTGAAATTTCAATTTCCAGTTGTTCATTGTTGACATATAGGAAGTCAATTGACACTTGTATATTAACCTTGTACCTTGTTACCCTTGCTTTAATTGCTTATTAGTTTCAGGAGTATTTTGTTGTTGTTGACTCTTTGGGGATTTTCTACACAGACAGTCATGTCATCTGTGAACAAAGACCATTTGATTTCTTCCTTCCCAATCTTTATGCTTTTTATTTCCTTTTCTTGTTGTATTACATTACCTATGACTTCCAGCAGATGTTGAATTGAAGTGGTAAGAGGGGACAACCTCTTCTTGTTCTCAATTTTAGTGTGAAAGCATCCAGTTTTTTACCACCAAATACAATTTAGCTGTAGTTTTTCATCAACTTGAGAAAGTTCCCCTCTATCCCCACTTTGCTGAAATTTCTTATCAAGAATGGTGTTGGATTTTGTCAAGAACTTTTGTGGGATCAATTGATGTGAACATATGATTCTTTAGTCTGTTGATGTGGTAGATTATTCTTAATTTCGAAAGTTGAACTAGCCTTACGTGCCTGGAACAAATCCCAGTTGATTGTGGCACATAATTCTTTTTATACACATTGGATTTGAGATTCTATGGCTTTTTCAGATAGACTCGAATAATAGTGACTAGTCTCATTCTTTCAGGTATTAGAATACTCAGGTCAGTATCACTTAAAGCTTTTTTTCTTTTCGTATTACAATATTAAAACTTCAATTGTTCCTCGTATTGGAAACTTGTCTCCCTGGTTTGTACCTGCCCCAGCCTGAGAGGTCAGCAGTAGGGAGGAGAGGGTTGGTAAGAAATGTTGTGCTCTCCCCATCACCTCCTTCCTTACCCACTAGCTGATATTTGTGGCCACTCCCAGGTTGGCCTGGGGGAGGGAGAAAGGAAGAAAGCACAGTTTACGTGATTGGGGCAGCTGTGATGGGCCTGGAGCTTTCTGGATGTTTCACATCGAGCAAGTGCTGATTCTTTCGCTCATGAGGCATTTTGAGGGTTCTTCAGAGAACAAATTCCCTGCTAGGAGGTCTCCTACCTGCAAGTGCCTTGCTATGGATGATATCTCCTCTGACAATCCCCTTTTGATGCCCTCTCATCCCCTAAGTCCCTACGGTCCTTTCTTCCCCTGGGGTAGCCTCATCCCTCCTCATGGTCCCCTTGAGTAGGATCCTTTTTAAGGAGACTGCTGCTTCTTCCCTCCCAATTGTCCACACCAGGCCTGCAGGAAACATGTCTGTATACATCTTTGCCCCACCAAACTTCAGGGTGTTTCCAGTGCAACCTCTACTTTCACTTATGGGGTGCAACTGTTTTATCAGCTATGATTTAGGTGTCTTCTTTTATATCCCCTAATTTCAAGGGGAAATATGACAAGTTTTCCAAGCAGCTTTTTAAAGTCTGACTTAAGGTGAGGTGAAGCCCATACTTACATTTTACCCCACCTCATCTACTTTCAGCTAAGATGTGGGATCTGCAGGAGGCATGCTGACGACTCTCTCCTCGTGAATTCCTAGCTCCCACTTGCACAGCTTAGAGTTATGTGATGAGCTAATGAATGCAAATCCTCCTTTCATCATCTCCGTTAAGTATCTCCTATCCCCAAACTGACACTCTCCAAACCTCAGATGCAGGGGGTGGGGAAATGACAATGAAAATCCCAAAATAGATGCTACAAGGTAGGGATGGTTTTTCCCTAAGGAAAGTAAATATTCCTACCATCGACCTTTCTAAAAAGAAGTCGGTTCTGTGGCAGGAAATGAAGAGTCCTAAAGTGGGCCTTAGGCGGCAGGAATGGGAAACATTTTCTCTCAGGGCTTCAGGGCTGTTAGAACTGGAACTTTTCAGTGCAGACACCACAGAACACATTAAGAGGGCCAGCAGCTGGGCCATGGAGGGCCTTGCTCACCTGTGGAAAAGATGGTCTCTGTTTATAGACCCTCCACGAGGGACTCCATCTGCTAAGAGCTCCTAGTGATGACTGAGTTGATGACCATTCTAAATACCGTATCTAAGCCTCAAATAATGAAAAGTAACCTGGCCTTGGCTGTGCAGTGGGAAAGCCAGAGAAAGACCTACCCTATGCTTGGAAAAAGATGGGAGCAAGGAAAGCAATGACCCCTCTCTGCCCACTGCCCCATCGTCTCGGGCAAGATGGGTAGTGGTAGCAGGGGATACTGCAGAGGCAGCAGCAGCAATGACGTGGCTGGGCAGCCCAAGAGGAGCCACAGCTGCGGACACAGCAAGCAGCAACCTGTTCTGGAGTATCATGAGATAAGGCCAGGAAAGAGTCTCAGGAATCACCCATGAAGGTGTGGCTGCCACTCAGTCTTCGTCTGCATGTAACTAATGGAAATCTGGCCTCCCTTGTGTGCAAATGAGGACCTACTAGTTACAGGAAGACAGTAGTCAACAACTATAGGCCAGAGTCACAGACATACTCCAAAATGACAGGGACCAGATTAAGTTTGAAGTTTCCCCTGGGAAATCGTTATCAACTACTCTGTCTATCTTTTCTATGGCAATTAGCAGTAAAGCTCTAGGAGAAAAAATAGCTTCTGGGGTGGTCTTTGGTGTGGCGATAAAAGGGAAAGGGAAAATTGAGGAGACACCATATGGGTATTCATCAGTTTTGCAGAGAAAAGAATTCCAAGGGGTAGGGGAAGCAGCAACTTCATCACAGAAGAAAGGAAGGTAGCTGCCCTTAAGGCAGAGATGGAGAGCGTGAACACGGCCAGGGCCTGAAGAGACATCCTGTATCCTTCAAATAGAAGCAAAAACAAACACCCTCACTCCTCCACCAACATTCTGAGGTTTGCAGTCGAACACTCCAGAGTTAGTAACCTGCAGGGATTATTAGCTGTGTGGCTTCTGGTAGTTTCTCTCTGAGCCTCAGCTTCCTCATCTTTGAAATGCAGCTCGCATTCTGTCTATCTCCCATTGGGTTATTTCAGAATTAAATGAGATAAAATATGTAAAACACCCAGAACAACGTGCACACTCAGCAAAAGGTAGTTTTTAAAGAAAATCTTATTCAATATGCCCTAGAGATAACATTTATTTCCACATAGTGCATTAATTCATGCTATTACTGAAGATCCTGAGATATCAAGAAAGAGTTAGAAGCTTTAAAGCTTGGCACTTAAAGGAGTCTGAGTTGGGTATGGTGGCTCATGCCTGTAATCCCAGCACTTTGGGAGGCTGAGGCACGTGGATTACTTGAGGTCAGGAGTTTGAGACCAGCCTGGCCAACATAGTGAAACCCCATCTCCACTAAAAATACAAATATTAGCCAGGCATGGTGACAGGTGCCTGTAATCTCAGCTACTCAGGAGGCTGAGGCAGGAGAATTGCTTGAACCTGGGAGGTAGAGGTTGCAGTGAGCCGAGATTACACCACTGCACTCCAGCCTGGGCAACACAATGAGACGCCATCTCCCACCCCAAAAAAGAAGTCTCCTACAGATTTCTAGAAAACACACTTATTTCCAGAAAACACTGTTTTTGGGGACCTCATGAAATGGTGACAAATTCTCTAACAGCCCTCTCATTAAGAGGTGGGCCTATGTGCCCCTCTCCTTGTGTCTTTGCAGGCTTATAATTACTTGAACAAAGTCTAGTGGAAGTGATGCTATATGCCTATGAGGCTCGCACATCAAAGGCCATGCAGCTTCTGCCTACTCCTCTTGGGATATTCACTATGGGAGAAGTCGGCCGTATGCAAGAAGCCCAGCTGTCCTGAAACCCCTATGCTGGAGAGACCACTTGTAGGCAGCACTGTAACAGCAGTAACAAGAACGCTGTGTAGAACATCTCGTTTGCCTGCAGTGGGGGATAGACTTCATGTGGCCTGATGAGTATTCTCATCAGACCCTAATAAAAATCACCTGCAAGATTAAGAAACCCATGAACCCAATGTTTCCAGATTCTTCCCACGTTTCCCTAACCCCCATTTGTTCAGTGAATTCAGAATCCCAAAAATAAAACAAGCCTCTTCTTCATCCCGATATCTGTCACCTGCTCAACTGTTTTGATGTCGATGAGCAATAATTCTATGTTCTCATGTTCCTCCAAGTGTGATGAGTGGCTCTCATCCTTCAAACCAGGACAGAGCACCTGTGCCCACGGCAGGTGGGACTGTCATCTGCAGGAGCCCTGCGGCCTGGCAATCACAGGCCTCCCTCCATCAGCGCAGCAGCCCCTCTGTCAGTATCCTTCTGCATAGAAAAAGGATCATTGTAGGGAGAATTCATGAGCCACAAATTTGTCAATAGTCATGCCTTTGAAAGGAGGAGGGTAGGGGCGGGGAGAAGAAACACAAATCCCATTTTTCAATCCGCTGGGGTTTGATGTCTGTTTCACTGCTAAGATTTTTGAGAGATAGAGAGTGCCTGAGAAAAATACTATTGCAGAGGGAAAGGAGCCCAATCAGTTTCCATAGCAACCTCACAGATAAGAGGAATGGCTCTACCCAGCCTGGAGGGAGAGTTAGTAAGACTGAAATGGGCTCAAAATAAGCACTTTTATGACTTTATCTTTTCCTTAAGTATTTAATTTTAATGTAACTTGCACTTGCTTGTTGCACATATTCTAACTCTTACCATGAGGAGTGATTCCCCTCGATCACCTGTTTTTGGGGACCTCATGAAATGCAAAACTACACTCTGATGCCTAATACATTCTATTCTATTAAAAGAGAGGAGCATAAAATTTAAAGTGTAAGTGCATCTTAGGGAGTCTAGCCCCAAGAGTCAAAGTGACTTGCTTTTTCATTCTTGAATGAGTACTTGAAAACTTAGTGTGCCCACTTCACCTAATTGAAAAATGGGTCAGTTGATATCCTCCAGTTTCATAGAGCTGTTGCGAAGAATGAGGCAAAGTATGTTAAAAATATTTGTAAAGTACCAAACACTGCCAATCTAAAGGACAGAAGTAGCAGTAACAGTAGCCGCATCAGTAGCAATAATAGTAGCAATATAATTATTAATATTGGCAGAACCAGCATCCAGGTCTCCCTAATTTACCACTCACATGGTTTCTTTGTACCACTCCCCTCAATACTGAAGTCAAGTCCTCTTAATAAAATTTGAATGCCACAGAACCCATCCAACCAAAGACTTAGTTTTTCCCAGTGAGATTTGCTCAGGGGTCAGACAAAGTGACTGACAAAGAGTAAAAGAATCAAAGTACGGTGGGGCACTGCCAACCTCTACTGCCATTTATTGTTCTCAGAATCTTTTCTGTTGTTATCAGTACTTAACTCTACTCAAAGTGTGCTTTAAACATGGCAGCTGTTATGACCCGAGGAACACTCAACAGAATGGGAGTGGGGCAGATGGAGAAAGCAAATAAGGATGAATAAGAAGTTGAGGCCGCATGCATTCAGCAATACTGAACACCAAAACTTTATGTAAAAAAATATATATATATTTATGTACATGCTATGTCTAGAAATACATGTCTTTTGCTTTAGGTTTTTCCACTAGAATTCATACAATGTTGAATTTCAAAGTTATCACCATGGCAGGCTATGGTCTGAAACTTGGACTTCAGTGTTGCTATTTTAAAACTGACTTCAGAACTAAAAATTAAATTCTGTTTCTTTAGAATTTAAAACTGATAATGACAAAAATGGTCATCTCTCCTATTCCTCAAATCAATCACCAAATGTGGCCTTTAACTACTTTCGATTGTTTACAGAAATCACACTCTTCCTCAACAGATGAAAAATTATCATCACCGAAGATTAGAAGAAACATGTGCTTTGAATGCAACTAATTCCTACAGGAGCCTGAAACTGCCATGGGCAATAAAAATATTATGGGAATAAATCCAAATTGATTACTCTGAAGAAGAGAAAACACATTTGGATGTAAAAGTCCCAGGATATTTGTGTTTAAAAATTAATTATACTACTTCATAGTAAGAATTCCACTCATTCACTTATTCATCAATTTGTTCATTCAACAAATATTTTATCCCCTACTCTACTGGAATATATAAGTAAGACTTATCTTTATGCTGATGATTTTCAAAGTTTTATATGTGAAACTTTACATACAGCCTCATCGACTTTGGGACAAAAAGTTCTTTTTGTTTGTTTTTAATCAATAGAGTGTCAATCTGTTCTATCAATAGGAAGTTGAGATGTTCTCTCTAAAGACCAGAGTTTACCATGATTCTTGGAGATTCTGAATGTATTTGTCAGTTCTCACACTGCTATAAATACCTGAGACTGGGTAATTTATTCAAAAAGAGGTTTAATTGGCTCATGGGTCTGCAGGCTGCACAGGAAGGATGGCATCTTCCTCTGGGGAGGCCTCAGGGAGCTTTTACTTACGGCAGAAGGCAAAGCGGGAGCAGGCACTGAACATGGTGAAAACAGGAACAAGGAGGTGCCACACGCTTTCAAACAACCAGATCTCACAAGAACTCACTATCATGAGAAAAACACCAAGCGGATGGTACTAAACCATTCACAAGAAATCCACCTGCATGAGCCAATCCCCTCTTACCAGGCCCCAAATTCAACCTGAGATTTGGGTGGAAACGCACATCCCAGCTCTATCACTGAGGCCTTTGTCAGACCCAAGGAATCAATGTGACTTCCAAATGCCAAGTAGAAGGAACTCAAAGATCTGATTTGCCGTCCCCCACCCCTGCTTATCTGACAGCCACAGCACTGGTCAGTCCCATCTCACTTGCTAGCAAAGCCACAGGACGAATGCTGACCCCATGCAGGTCAGTGGTGCTTTGCCCTGAGTGGTGTTCTTGGACATCCTGCTTGTGTCCTGTGCACCAAAGTGGGGCTCTTGGCTTACATCAGGGTTTCAGCCTGCCTTACTGCGTCCTCCCACATTCAACAAGTAGCTAAAACAAGACAGCAGCCCAGCATGGCCTGCCAAGTGGCCTCAGCCACTCTAGGCAGCCCAGACTCCTGTATCTTGTGTTTCTCTCCAATGTGTCGTCACTGTGTCCTTCACCACCCTCTCCTTCGTATTCAAGAGGCATCTTTAAAATGCTGGTTGTATGTCGGTGCTCTGACCTACACATTTCCTCACTGCACTCAGAACTCAGGGTTTTGAGCACTTACTCCCCGTAGCAGGCACAGTCACTCTGATAAATAAAATTGAATCACTACCATCAAGAAACCTAGAGTTCAGAGGATATACTGATAATTTACACAGTAAACAAACATGCGAGGCACTTCAGCAAAGAAGCCACTGTGAGAACCGGAGGAGGGACGCCTACGGTATTTCAACTACCTAAGTGTTTTTCTGAGGCCTGACTTTATTGCTCCTCTTTTGGTTCAAACCTTTAGGCTTGTGGTCTTGGAACAAAGCAAGTGAGGGAAATGATCAGATACATCAGTCGTTTCTCTAAACCAGCAAACTTAATGGAATTCCTGTAGCCTTCAGGAAAGGAAAACCACTGCTGTGACCTTCTTTTCCCCTTTCCGAGGCTTCCACATTCCCCTCCCTAGCTCTTTTCCTTGCCCTGTGAAATAATTTAATTGTATATGAGCAAAAATGGCTTGTCAAAACCTAGCACACATAGGGCTGATAGCTCCTGTGGGGGATTTGACAGGGGCAAAGGAGCTACTGGTTAGACACAATGAGTGGATTACTTTTCTGTAGCCATAAGCAATCTTTGCATCGGCAAATTTTGAACTGTCAGCTGACAGGTGTTAGAATGCTAGTTAATTGGGTGAACGCAAACATCTGCAAAATGAACTTGATTGAGATGGACATGAGGCTGATACCATTTTAGGGAAAAAAAAGTATTATTTTATTTTTTTCTCTATATTCTGAACCCGCTTCCTTGGTCACATTCAAATTAGAATGAGGGGAGCTCAGACCTGATACACATGCACAAATATGCTCAGCCTCTCCCACAGCATCTTCAGAGATACCAGAAGATCGTACCCAACAACTTCAGGAAGGGAGGAAACACCAGCCCCATTCACCAAGACACAACAAAAGAAGCTCAGTCCAAAATACCATGTCCCAGGCCCCTACCATGGTTTGGGAAATATTGCAGGGATAAGAAAGGTAGCAGAAAAGGGAAGATGGACAATCAGATTGGAGAAGAGTAAAATTAAAGATGCACCATAATAAGGCAATGTAAGTGGCTGATCATGGCAGGTCATTTAAGAGACCACTTGATCAGAAACACTACTCAACAATTGGATGTTGATGAAGAGGACACAAGGGATTTTCATTGCATTGGATTGACTTCCAAATTAGAAAATAAAGACATGTGTCTGCAAAATTGCCAGTGCGAAGTAACATACGATCCAATTGTTGGAACTATTGCATCACTATGGGTTGGGATATCAAATTACTTAGCTGGTCGCCTTGCGAGATCTTGAAAAAGCAACGAAGCATATAGAAAAGCTTTTGAGAAAGGGAGGTGACAGCTAAGACCTAGAAAACGGTATACAGAGGAAGAGATGATTCTGCGGGGTCAATTCTCATTCAGTCTCTTATTCATCCAGCAAACATTTCCTGATGTCTTACCAGGTCCCAGGCACTATGGATGGGAATGTAAAAATGAACAAAGCCCTTAATGAAGGTAAAAGCATAAGTGTGTGTGCATGAAATACACGAATAAATAAGGGAGAAAGCAGACCCATTAACATCCAGATGTATTGCAATGTGAAAAGTGTCCTCACATGAGAATATACCCACAGCAAAGGCATCAGAGACACAGGAACAGTTCATTCTGCCTTGAGAAGAGGAATGGGACATAGGTCTCTGAAGATGTCATTGACAAAAAAAAGTTACTTCAGGGCCAAGAATGTTGCGGCAGTGGATTGAAAGGACCAAACTCAGAGAGCCCTTTGGATGAATCGCTGGCACCCTCCCCACACGTAGAAAAATGCTTTTTTCTCAACAGATTCCCAGTCAGAAGCACATCTGCAAGTCTCGCCTTTATGTTCACAGCTCCACCTTCCAGCTGCAGCATAGCAGAAAACCTCAGGCTGACTGAGGTTAGGGAGGTACCAAGCCAAAGCCACCTGGCCGTCAGCTCTTGGGCAGGCTGGTGGCCAGAGAAGCCCATGCAGGGCCCTGTCCTGTGAGCCCCATGCTGCAGTGGCTTGCAGGCTTTTAGTCACTTTCTTCATTCTTGCCCCTGTTTCTACAGGCTACACCCCAAATTTGCTGTTTCCATAGACTTTGAGCAGCCATCTAGCTATGTTTACTAACTACAGATGACTTAACTGTCTGCTGCCTGCTACCTCGAACAGGGAGCAGCCCTTCCAGCATCTCAACAGTTCCCTTTGCTCATTGCTAACCTGGACTCTGCCTAATAAAAAAGGGATTCTTCTGGGAGCACAGCAGGAAAGCTTTCATGCTGCCTGCCTTCCCTCGGTCCTTTTAGATCCTCCTCCACAACCTGCACCAGACTTTCTGCTCTGGAGGGGGCAGTTTATTTCAAGAAAAAAAACAGATTAGTTTATTTTAAGAAAAGATTCAGGATAAAATTCTAATAATTTTTTCTCCTGATAAACGCTTTCCCTCCCCTCTATGTAAGAAGATACACTCTACTCTGTGCTCACTGCTTTAAAGAGAGTATGTGCCAGAAAGGAAGTGCTTAGTGAATCTTAGAGAATTTTGATCACAAGCAAGATGTTTTGGAGAAGCATTATTAAATGAAAGGTTTCCTCTTTCCCCAAGGCCTCTGGGGACAAGAAACCAGGAAGGAAATACGGAGTGAAGGAGCCAGTAGAGTGGGCTGAGCTGGACATGAGGAATTTTGAAGGGAGCAAATGTTACTCAACTGTACCCAATAATGAAGAAATACAAACCCAGGATCACTACTTCTTCCATTGTTCAAGAGTACCTGGAAAGCTGACTCTTCATACAAAATCTGATTTTCCAAATGTTGACAATGAATTCAAAAGTTTTTGTACAACACTGTGCCAGGCAAACATAATATATCTGTGGACTGCCTTTGTTTTTGGCCATATTTAGCCTGTTGGCCACAAGTTTGCCACTTTAACTTTAGAGAGAGATGAAACTCACACAGCAACATGGAGATCTAAAACCTCTCTTTGGTCCCAACCCATCAGGATAGTCTGCTACAAGAAGAAACGCGGTACAAGAGACATTTTCAGAAGAAAGGCAGGAAAGTGCTGGCATCTCATATCTGAAATGCCACAGCTTAGGACAGACAGAAAGCACAGAACTGTGAAAAGACCCATCTCTTGCTGGGTGCAGTGGCTCACGCCCATAATCCCAGCACTTTGGGAGGCTGAGGCAGGTGGGTCACCTGAGATCAGGAGTTCGAGACCAGCCTGCCCAACATGGTGAAATCCTGTCTGTCCTAAAAATACAAAAATTAGCCAGGTGTGGTGGCAGGTGCCTATAGTCCCAGCTACTAGGGAGGCTGAAGTAAGAGAATCGCTTGAACACGAGAGGCAGAGGTTGCGGTGAGTCGAGATTGTGCCATTGCACTCCAGCCTGGGCTGGAGTGAGACTCTGTCCCAAAAAAAGAAAGAAAGAAAAAAGACCAATTACTTCAACTCTGTGGCCAATACAGTTACTTAGAAGCCACTGGGAAAAGACAAAGCAATCCTCTCACATATAATCTAGAGAGACGTGGATCCTACCCACCCACCTACTGCACGGTGGATGGGGTTCAAGCCAATTTGATCTGAAATACAAAGAAAGTGTAACTCAACTATCAAGTAGATTGCCTAAGATGAAGACACTGGAGCTCAGAGAGATGGAGTAACCTGCTAGGTTCCACGCAGTTAAATGGTGGTGGATGCAGGGTTTGAATGCTGGTCTCACCTCCTGGAAAGCAGATGCTCGTTGAGAAGCGCATTCCAGACTCCACAGTGATCAAAGCTTATCTACTGCGGAAGATGAAGATGAAGAAGACACAGTGGCAGCTGAGGACGAGGAAAGACAGAGATGGGGGTGGGAGGAAGGAAAGGAAAGAAAGTAAGAAAAGTGAGAGACGGGAAGAAGAAAAAAGAAGGGGAAAGAACAAAGCAACATAAGGAAAGCAGGAAAAGGAAGCAAGACATGGAAGAAAAAAAGTAAAAAGAGAAGTGAAAGAGAAGCAAATATGCGAGTGAGCAAACAGAAGCAAACGTGGAAGCAGCAAAAGGGAAGGAAGAAATGAAATTGAGCAAGGGAGGTGAGTAAAGGGGAGCAAAAAATAGGAGCAAAAAAAGAGAAATGGGAAAGAGATGGAAGAAAAAAAGACATGAAAAGGTAGTTGGAAAGGAAAGTGAAAATGGGAAGAGAGAAAGAAACAGGAAGGGGGAAGCAGACAGGGAACTGCGGAAGAGAAGCAGGAAAAGAAGGCAAAGAGCGGGGGAAGAAAGGAGAGATGCAAGAAAAGCAAATAAAGAAAAGAGGAAAAAGGAATGAGTGCTTAAAAACATAAGTGAGAAAAGGAGGAAGAAAAAATGATGAAAATAGGCAAGTAAAAGAGGGAGGCATAAAAGAGAAGGGAAGGAAGAAAGGAAGGTGAAAAGATGGACTGAGAAAAAAGGAGGAAGAAGGAGAAACCGCGAAAGTGAAGGGAGAAAAGGGAGAGAGGAAAAGGCAAGAAGAGGGAAGAGAACCAGGAATGGAAGAACGAGAAGCAATGAAAACGGAGTGAGGAAAATGAAGC
>PVKP010034520.1:0-24147 GCA_004027715.1 Plecturocebus donacophilus
AAAAAAAAAAAAAAAAAAAAAAAAGAGGTAAAAAAGAAGTAAAAAACAACAATACAGGTTGGGCATGGTGGCTCATATCTGTAATCCCAGCACTTTGGGAGGCCGAGGCAAGCAGATCACCAAGGTTAGGAGCTCGAGACCCGCCTGACCAACATGGAGAAACCCTGCCTCTACTAACAATACAAAATTAGCCAGCATGGTGGAGCATGCCTATAATCCCAGTTACTCAGAAGGCTGAGGAATGAGAGTTGCTTAAACTCAGGAGGTGGAGGTGGCGGTGAGCCGAGATCATGGCATTGCACTCCAGCCTGGGCAACAAGAGCAAAACTCTGACTCAAAAATGAATAAATAAATAAATAAGAACAATACCTACTGATTTGTTTTACAAAGAGCATTTATTTTTCCAACTTTTTAAAGTTAATGTGTGTATTATAGAAAACTGAAAATACAAGAAGCAAAGAACACAAATGCATCCTTAATCAAAGCAGTTTACAATTAAAGTAAACTTCTAGTTCTCTGTGTGTTTGTGTGTGCATATATACACAGTGAACATACATTTAGGTGATTTACCAATTAAAAATCCCAAGGCCATGATGATTTTAACGACCAAAAATAGAATATGCCAATCTAATGAGGAGAAAAATGCAGTCGTTCCTTTCTCAAGCTCAAAAATTGTTTAAACAACAAAAATGACAAGCCTCTGGATTAAAAAATGTTGGCAGAATTTTAATTAAAATACAGTTTGAGCATGCCTAATCACAAAATCTAAAATCCGAAATGCTCTGAAATCTAAAACTTTTTCAGTGCCAACATGACACCACAAGTGGAAAATTCCATACTGAACCTTATGTGAGGCTTACAAGCAAAATGCATATGCACAGCATACAGTTTATTTAGCATCTCCAGTGGAAAAACGTACTTTCTCAGCCCCCTTCAGTTGCAATATATCTTTTGTGGGTATATCCAGATTCCCTCCTCAAGCATGCCCAAAAAGTTTAATGAAATGGCATGTATGCAGGCCCAACTCAACAACGGCAGTTTCTCTGCGATGCCCTGCACAGGGCTAAAACCTATGTGCATTATTCACTGTGTATTCTCTGTACTATGGTATAAATATATTATTGAAAATGTCAAAAAGGCCTGCAGTCATCCTATGGGTAACAGTGATAAGAAAAAGAGGAAGTATTTATGTTTATATATGTCACAGAAAGTCAAGCTGTTGGAGAAACTGGACAGCAGTGTAAGTGTGAAATATCTTACAGAAGAATTTGGCGTTGAAATGACCACTTTATATAACCTGAAAAACAGAAGAATAAAATACTGAAGTTCTATGCTGAGAGTGATGAACAGAAGTTAATGAAAAATAGAAAAACACTGCATAAAGCTAGTAATGAAAATCTTGATCATGTACTGAAAGGGTGCATCTGTGAGTGTTGCAGTGAACATGAGCCACTTAACAGTATGCCAATTATGAAACAAGCAAAGATCTACAATGGACTGAAATTTGAAGGAAACACTGAATATTCAACATGCTTATTGTAGAAATTTAAGATATACACAGCATTATATTTTTTAAAATTTGTGATGATAAGGTATATGCTGATCACAAAGCAGCAGAGAAATTCATTAATGAGTTTGCCAAGATCATAGCTGAAGAAAATATGAAACCAGAACAAGTCTATAATGATGATGAAACATTATCATTGTGGCATTATTGCCCCAGAAAGACACTGGCTGTAGCTGATGAGACAGACAGTATAGGAATTAAGGATGCCAAGGATAGAATAACTGTACTGGGATGTGCTGATGCAGCAGGCACACCTAAGTGTAAGCGTGCTGTCATTGGCAAAAGCTTGCATCCTTGCTGTTTTCAAGAAATTCATTTCTTACCTGTCCATTATCATGCTAACAAAAAGGCATGGATTACCAGGGAAATCTTTTCTGATTGGTTTCATAAACATTTTATACCAGCATCTCATGCTCTCTGCCACAAAGCTGGACTGCATGTCAATTGCAAGATTTTGTTATTCCTTGACAATTATTCCGCTCATCTTTCAGCTGAAATTCTCATGAAAAATAATGTTTATGTCATGTACTTTCCCACAAATGTGACTTTGTGATCAGCTATCTTTATCTGATATATTTACTCTTCAGTGATCTAAACATATCTTGATCACAGCCATGTGATCAAGGTATCTTTAGATCAATGAAGAGTAAATATAAAAACACTTTCTTGAACAGCATGCTAGCAGCGCTGAACAGAAGTGAGGGTGCAAAAGATTTTTCAAAAGGAATTTAGCATGAAGAATGCCATATTTGCGGTTGTTAATGCTTTTAATACCATGACTAAAAACACAATTGTTTTTAGTATAGCCTGTGACTATGTTCAGTAATGGCAACGAACAAGGTGGTGACTTTGAAGGATTCCAAATATCAAATTTTTAAAATTGATGTCTGACCTCCTTACATATACAAAAAGTATACCTTCAGAGTCCAGAGTCTATCATGAAGGTGGAAGAAGTGGCTATTGAAGAAGTTTTTAACATCAATAATGTGGCTCCAGTTATACATTTATTGACCAGTGGTGAAACAGCCAACATGGTTCTGAATCAAGGTGATCATGATCATAGAAATGATGAAGATGACATTGTTAACATTGCAGAAAAACTGGCTATAGACAATATGGTGAAAATATGTGATTGTTTTACTGAAGGAATAAAGCAGTGTACATTCATAACAGACCAGGAAGTCATGTCAGTTTATAAAATCCAAGAGAGACAGATTCTGAGACAAAAAACATTCTTAAAGAGGCAGATGACTCTGGAGGGAATATTTTTAAAAAGCCATCCAGCAGAATGCATCCTTATCACTAGAGAATGCACTTCCTGGTGCCTCAACTGCTTCTGATGTTTCTTCATACCTAAAAAATAGAATACAACGTACAATATCCTTTTACTCAAAACACAGCAACATAAGTGGAGACTGAAAGCCTGCTGTTGTTGTTGTTGAACAGTTGATACAGGTTCTCTGGTGTTGCCACTGTGCTGCTTAGTTAACTTGAAAAAAATTTCTACTGTGTCAATGGTATGTAATATTTTTTTATTAAGTACTTAGGTATGAATAAGTTTAAGCAAATAATTTCTTATCAGGAGCACATAGATACAGTCAAGAATAATTGTGATGCCTAACAACCCCAGATTTTCTACATGAGTAGCTGAGATAGTGACACCTTTACTTTCTGATTGTTCGATGTACACTTTATTCCTTGCATAAAATTACCTAAAATATTGTATAAAATTACTTCAGGGTATATGTATAATATGTCTAGAAAACAAATTCTGTGTTTAGACTTGGATTCCATCCACAAGATATCTCATTTATCTCATTTATATGCTATTATCTGTAATCTGAAAAAAATCCAAAATCTGAAACACTTCAGGTCCGCAGCATTTCAGATAAGAGATGCTCAACCTGTACTGCGTTGTCTTAATGTTCAGTTTAAAATGAGACACAACACAATGGAGTACAAGAGGTATAATGCTTCTAAAATAAGTCATTATTAGGTCTATAATATTAAAATAATAGCCAAAAGATGCTTCCCTTTAACTTTCCTACAATTTATTCATAAGTACAAAACTGTACTTATGGTCAAAAGAAATACACACATATATCCGTGGCTGTATATTATATACTTTTAACATATGTTATACATTTCTAACATCTACAAATACTAAATTTTTCAAATTAGGACGTAAGTTTGTTCACTATACACACAACAACATTGACTAAATCATATAGATGCCATAAACCTATAATCAGAAATTGTCTTCTAAATAAGGACAATTTGGCCTAGAAAGTTTCTTTTTCTCACTCCTTTTCACTTCTGTCCACTGAATGGACAAGTGTAAGCATTTGTAATGCTAAGAGGTGATTTTAACAATGGTATTTCCCTAAGTTATTTTCAGAAGACATTCTTGAATATGAAATTTAACGAGAAATGAAGAAAAACTTATTAACTCTACTTTTGTCATAACTGGCAACCTCTTTAAATTCTAGAAAGACTAGATGTAAAATCAAAATTGGTTAGTCCATCATAAACACCATAGACTAACAAAGTAAGATGACATATACAGAACATGGAGGACAAATGTTTGTCTAAAATGATACAACTGTGAACACATTGCCACTAAGTCCTGAGTACTGTCTTCTCCTCCCTCTTGCCAGACCAAGCGCATAAACACAATGAGTATTGCTCCGAGAGAAGGTTCGGCCATTTCCTGCCTCAAAGGTAAGATTTCACGTATATGAAAGTCTTATCTTACTACCACTAGTATCAATACATTGGACATTTCTAAATATTTAGAAAGTCTGCATATTTGAAATAAGAACTTATTTGTCCATTTATGCATAGTGCCATTCAACAAAACTGCATGCACAAAATGATGCTTATGGTTTGAGGTGTCTCCTAATGGTGCCCATCTTGGTCTTAAACCATGTCCTCCTCTCTTCACCCTTTTCACCACCGATTCAGTGGACAAGTATAGACAAGTGTATTGCTCAGAGGCGGATGAAGAAATTTAAATTTATTTTCGAAAGTGTTTTCCAGAAGACATGTTTTCCTATGAGTTCCAATACAAAGTGTACAATGTTTTCGTTTTATTAATACAATTAAGAATTCATAGAATTCTTTAACATATAGATAATAGAGGTTGCAAAATTGGGACGTATTCATCCATTATGCACTTATAAATATTGTAAAACAAAATACAGCTCACAAGGGAAGTTTAACTATTTTATTTCCAAAATATATGATTTAATCTGAATTGTAACAAGCATAATTAACAAAATGCGTTATTTTATTTCACTGTTTTTAACATACTTTGTGGATCTCAGAACATGTAGGGAGACTAGATATTTCAAAGAAAAGTAACATTATTAATGATATAACAAAAGGGGAACCAATGCACAAAGAGATGATTAATGTTTTAAGAGATGGATTTACTAATTACTCAGATTTGATTATAACACATTTTACATATGTATCAAAATATCACCCTACACCCCATAAATATGTACAAGTATTATGTCAATGAAAAACAATAGCAAAATAATTAAAATAACAAAAAGTAAAGGAAATATTGTTTTGAGGGGTGTGTGGGGGTTGGGGGAGAAAAAATGCACACACAGAATGCATTTGTTATAACACGAAATATCCTCTAAATATGAACTCTTTTCTTTCTTTCTTCTCAAGTCCTTTTGCTCCACCTCCTCTAACCCACCAAACAAATGTGTTCATGTGTTGCTCCTGATGTCCCTTTTAGTGGTTATATTCCCAGAAGTCATTTCCCGAACATATTTATTTTTAAGTGTTTTTTAAAACAAAAGGTCACATACAAGACCTGTGATTTTCTAACTCTACATTTTTAACATATGTCAGCAACCTTTTTATTTCTAGAAGCCTAGATGTGACAAAATAAGAATTTAAAGTTGTCTTTTAAAAGGTTGACAAAAATTGAGAGAAGTCTTTTTATAGTTATATGCGTTAAGCCTTTTATAAATGACCTGAGCATCTTTCAAAACGTTGTTGGGCACTCCCTGCTGACCAAATGAAGTACGTTGTTCTAGTTTTTCTCTCACCCACTCTCCAGGCCTGGTAGTAGGCCAACTGCTCACTTGCTGGCCACTGACTTCCCCCTGGCCTTGTCCAGGCTCTGCTCATCTGCTTGGACCCAGCAAGGCCTGTTCTGTCACAGTCACCGCAAAGCAGGATCTGTTTCACTTGGTACAGGGAGGTTGCACCAGATGCCTGGATCTGCATGTCTCCGTTAAGCCAAGGTGGCTGAGCTCACATCCATGTAAGCTTCTTCTCACACCTCCGATGCCCTGTTATCCTCCACAGTGTTCTGACATCTGACAGCTTCTTGGCCCCACTGCAGTAACCAAATGGCTGGACCCAGTCGGGATTCTGGGCGGCCAGGATCAGTGAGGCCACCACCATGACAATCAGGTCATCAGCACATATCATAGCTGCCTTCAGGCCTGGCATGGTCTCCAGCGCCTGGGCAGACCAGTGCAAGTGTCCCAGGTTCCCAGCATAAGGGCAGGTTGGTGGCCTGAAGGTCCCCAAAACCCTAGTGCACCAGCATGCTGGTGGTCAGAAAAGCCCCTTGTGGGACCAGCACGAAGGAAGTAGCTGGAAGGGCCCCCTGGAGCAACAGTGTGAGGTCCAGAAAGCAGCTGGAAAGGCCTTTGTTTCCACAGCACATGAGCAGGTGAATGGCCAGAAGGGCCTGGGTTTCTCAGCAGATGGGCAGGGTGGTGGCCAAAAAGCCCCAACAGGTTATACAATGGCTATACAATGATTGAAAGGGCTAGTGGGTCTAGAGTTAAGGGGTGGGCCAGTGACTGGAAAAGACTTGGGGGCATCAGTGTGTGGCATGCATGATTGCTAATAGAGCCTGAGGTTCCTCAGATCACAGACAGGCTGCTGACCAAAAAGGACCCTGGGGTACTAGCGCCCAGGAAAAATGTTAGCCGAAAGGGCAACGAGGTCTGAACGTATGGGCTCACTGGTAACTGGAAGGGACTCTGAGGTTCCAGCCTGCTGGACAGATGGTTGCTAATAGGGTTACATACCACACAGGCAGGTTGGTTACTAGAAGGAAGGCCTGATTACCAGAGCAGGAGAAGGATGGTCACCAAAGCCCTTGGTTCCCTAACATGTACGTGGCAGGTCAGTGGTAGAAAACTGAAACAGCCCAGTTGCCTCAGTGTAGGATGGAAGGTGACTGGAAGGACCCAAATTTACTCAACACATAGGCAGAGTGGTGACTAGAAAGTCAAGTCCAGGGCAAGAAAAAGTGTATCTGGAAATTAATACAGAAAGACTTGGACTATTGGAATGGGAAAAGGAGGACAGTTGCACTAGGGATATGCTGAAAACCTAATTCAGAAACGTCTCAGGGAAGGACTAGAAAAGCAAAGCTTTTATATGCAGATACCATGGGATAGGTGGCTGTGGAAGGAGGAAGTGAGTGCTAAAACTGCTAGCCAGAGGGCTTGAAATTACACAACTATATAAAATATTGCAATAAGGAGAATGTTGAGGCAAGAAGTGTTTATTTGTATTTAAGCACAAGGCAGAGGTTTGGGACTGAGATGAGCAAAGCAGTTATAGTGCAGGATGTTCCCATAAAAATTAGCATCTAGCTGTCCTAGTCAAGCCAGTCTAAAGTTAACGTCAAGCACAAAGTTTCATCAATCTTGTCAGTACCTTCTCTTTTTCAAGACAGACTCAGCCAGAGATTGTTCTTGAACAACTCCGGGATAAGGGGAACCAGAAACAGAGAATAGTTAAGTGAAATAATCCTCAGGGTAAATGCCTTCTTGGTGGGGTTGTCCCTATAGGACCAGTTGAACCATCTGTTAGGCCAGCTGGCAGAGCTCAGTTGTTTTAAGGTCCTGCATTTGAGGCATTTTAAAAGAGTGGTGCCCAAAATGAAAATGATACATACTATTATAAAAGGTTATATGAAAGTAAACAGCCAGGATTTGAGCACTAAGGGTATCCAGTTAAGCAAATTCCAAGAGGCTGATAGATGAAAATCTTTTGATTATGCAGCATTGCTCATTGAGTTTCTGGTACCCTTGGTAATGTTGTTCACAGTATTTGTTACCTCACTTATAAGGACATGCATTGCATGATGATTCTACCAGCCTTTCTTAGTGTCTCAGACACTTGTCCAGTGAGAAATCTAGCCCATGCATAGTCTGCCATGGTAATGAATCCTTTAAGGTATATATCAAGTTGTTTGGGCTTTAAGTAACAGTGCTCCTTCAGATCTTGGAGAAAAGGCCAGTGATGGGTTTACTTGGAGTTTCTATAAAGATCTGGGTAGCCATGTTTTATAGTTCTTGGTGATGCCAAGGTAGGAGGGAGGGAAAAAAATTGGAAATGTTAATTTGGAGTAATGTAACCAGATATTGAAAGAAACTAAAAGAATGGAAAATTTTGTATGGGTTGACAATTTAGAATCTAACCCAGTTTACAGGTAGGTAACAAAACTGTTTTCTTCAACAGTAGGAATAAAAGTCAATTGAGTATCTACACCAGACAAGATAGAATTTGCATATCCATCAGTTACAAAGAGGTAAGTAGCTCAAAGACAATAAAAAGGACCAAAATCTTATAATCCATAAAAGTGGGCTATAGGTTTTCTTTATTGTATATTTTTAAGGTGTGCAACATGGTATTTTGATACAGATATACATAGTGAAGTAATTACTGTAGTCAAATAAATTAACATCTGTATCTCACATAGTTCCCTTTCTTTTTTGTGTGGTAATAAGTATCTAAAGTTTACTCTCTAGCAAATTTCCAATATACCATACAATATTATTAACTATAGTTCTCATATTGTACATTAGCTCTTTAGGCTTATTCATCTCACATAAGTGCAACGTTGTACCCTTCGACATATATCTCACCATTTCCCTTACTCCATATTACTATGACTTTCGTAATAGTCATCTATATTAGTCAGTTCTAGCATTGCTACATCCTGGTAACCACTTTTCTACTCTCTGTTTCTATATATTCAATTTGTTTTAGATTCCTGATTAATGAGAGATCGTGCAATATTTTTCTTTCTCTGTCCTGTTTATTTTGCTTAGCATAGTTTCCTCTAGGTTGATTCATGTTGTCACAAATGGCAGAGTATCTTTTTTAGGGCTGAAAAACAATTTGAATATTATTCAGCCCTAAAAGAATACTCTGCCATTGGTTCATAATCTTATGGAATTATGCATATATATACCACTACTTCTTTATCCATTATATATCAACAGACATTTAGGTTATTTGCATATCTTCATTATTGTGAATAATGCTGCAGTGAACAAAGAAGTGCAGATACCTTTATAAAGTGGTGATTTTATCTCCCTTGAGTATATACTCAGAGGAGTGATTGTTGGTTCATATGGCAATTCTATTTCCAGGTTTTTTGGAAACTTACAAATTACATTCCAAAATTGATATACTAATTTACATTTCCACCAACAGTGTACTAGAGTTGACTTTTTTTTCCACACTCTTGCCAACACTTGTTGGCTCTTCTATTTTTTTTTTTTTTCGTAATAGTCATCTGTATTAGTGAGTTCTAGCATTGCTATAAAAAATACCTGAGACTGGGTAATTTATAAAGAAAAGAGGTTTAATTGGCTCACTGTTCTGCAAGCTGTACAGGAAACACGATGCTGACATCTGCTTGGCTTCTGGGAAGGCCTCAGGAAACCTACAAACATGGCAGAAGGCAAAGTGAGAGCAAGCACCTCACATAGCTGGAGCAGGAGGAAGAGAGAGAGGGAGGAGGTGATATACACTTTTAAACTACCAGATCTCACAAGCACTTACTCACTATCAGGAGAGTAGCACCAAGGGGCACATCCACCCCCAGGATCCAATCACCTCTCACCAGGCCTCACCTTCAACATTAGGGATTACAACTGAACGTGAGATTTGGGTGAGGTCACAGAGAGAAACAATATCACCATCTTAACAGGTTTAAGGTGATATCTCATTGTGGTTTGATTTGCATCACTTTGATAATTAGTGATGTTGAGCACCTTCTCTCATACCTGTTGGTCATTTATATGTTTCTTTTGGAGAAATATCTATTTGGGTCTTTTGCCCATTTTTAAGTTGGGTTATTGGTTTTCTTTCTATTGATTGGTATGAGTTCCTTATATACTTTTAATATTAATCCCTTATCAGATATACAGTTTGCAAATGTTTTCTTTATTTTGTTGTTCTGTGACATGCAAATTCTGGTAATGTCAATCAAAAAAGTTTTATGCAAAATATCTATAACATAGTGATTAGCCTTATTTTCAGAGAAAAGTGGATATCTCATTCATAAAAATGAATAAGCACAATTATTACACAGAAAAAAAATCTTCAGATGTATAAGAATCCTGAGACATAACATACCATAAGTATATCAAGTATTTAGTTAGAATATACCAAGACTATATCAAGGATATCAAGTAAAGAGATTCAGTCAGTCTGGAGTAGGTCCTAAACAACAGTATACGAAAACTCCATAGGTTAGTGATATGAATCCCCCTTTGAAAACTACTGGTCTAGAACATACTAGATTGAATTTTAAGAAGTAAAATTGTGACCAAGTTAATGTTTTTAAAAATAATTAAAGTTATCAGTAACAACACCATACTGTTGTATAATAGCACCAGTACTCTGGTAAATAGAAACATCATGGACAGCAACGACACGGAAAATTCTCTAGGAACTTCATATAATTTCTGAACTATTTATATTAATAACATTTTACTCAATATAGATTGAACTTAAGAAAGGCTAAATGTCTCTTCTGATTTGACAACCCTTCCTATGCAACTCATAACATTTCAAATAAACCTAATTATTTCTAATACTTCTCTTTGTACAAGGTGAAAGAACAACTCCTCTGTGATTTTCCAGGGACCTTCTGGGATGCAAAGGAAGTTTTAGGTGCTAAAGATAACATTTAAGATCCAATTTAAGGAAGACAAAATGCCAAAATTTGTCAGGAGGTTTGAACACTCTATTAAATAGAATCATGGGTGAATGGAAAACAATACTTGGTTACTTATTTAATCCAAATGAAAATGAAACAATTTAAAAGTAAATATAGGAGGTAACATGATTGTAAAAAACATTCACACTTTCAAATGGGATATGAGGCTGGGTACAGTGGCTCATTGCTATAATCCCAATACTTTGGGAGACAAAGGTGGGAGGATTGCTTGAGCCCATGAGTTCTAGACCAGCGTGAGCAAGATAGCAAGACCCCATCTCTAACAAAAAATAAAATATATAAAAAAGAAAAAAATGTGAGATGAATTTTTTAAAAATAATCAAGGACATAATAAAGTCAACATAAAGCATCAGAAATTATTCTGATAAGACATAGACTATTTACCTTCAAAGCAGAATACTTAAAAGGTAAAAGAAAACCTTTTCCAACCTCTTAAAAGAAGACCACTAATTCATGAAAATATTGTCATTTTGAGAGAAGACCGAATTCTAGTTTTGTATCAGTACATTTGACACTAAAGTGCTTTTTAAATATTATCAATAAATGTATCAACGTTTGTTTTGACCGCTGCAAAATTCTCTTTATCTGACTTTTTTATATCTATTCAGGTTTTATCCTATGTTTTTTTCTTTACCATGCTGGAACAACCAGTTTTTTGACTTAAGACAAAACTATTCTCTTTTTCTTAATAAAAATATATTCTGTCTACCTTGCATATGTATACTATGTTGATTATAATTTTTACCATTGGTAATTCTGTTTTACAAAGACACTTAGAGGTAGATAACTGTGAACTATCTGGCATACATTGGTATTTTATAGCAGACTAGCAAAGCTTCAAGATATACATTTAACAACTTTTTTGTTGTCGTTACACAAAGGATATAGTACTACATCCTTAAAGTACAATTTCTTAATTTGGCAAAAATGAAAACACTAAAAAATTCATGTATATATGTCCTTAAAATTATTTGTAGTACGATTTCAGTATTTTGTCTCATTTTTAATGATCTACATATGTAATGAATATTTATTAATTAAACTAATTTAGATAAGTCCAAGGTTTTCAGCTACCTAAACAACTTGAAAGTATCTTTTTTTTAATTTGTAACAATTTGAAGGGTACAAGGCCAGGTTATTTTTTGTTACATGGATATATTGCATGGTGTAGTGAAGATGTCTGGGCTTTTAGTGTTAACCATCACCCTAATAACGTCCACTGTACCCATTAAGTAATCTCTCATCCCACATTTCCTTCCTTCCTTATCTTACAACAGTCAGTATGACTACTATTAAAAAGTCACAAAATAACAGATGTTGGTGATGATTCTGAGAAAAGGAAACACTTATACATTGTTAATGGTAATGTAAATTAGTACAACCTCTCTGGAAAACAGTATGGAGATATGGCAAAGAATGAAAAATTTTTAAACACCTGAACAGAGATAGAATTCATATATTGTACAATTTGGTCCCCTAAGGGCACAATTCAACAGTTTTTAATATATTACTAATTTTAAAAAATTACACTAAAATTTCTCTTTTAACCACTTTTCAGTGTACAAGTCACTGTCATTAAGTGCATTCACAATGTTGTACAACCATTACCATTATCCATTTGCAGAACTTTTTCATCATCCCAGATAAAAACTCCATACCTAATTAACAAGAACTCTTCTTTCTATCCTCCCCATCCCCTGGTAACCTCAATTACACTTTCTTAGTCTATGAATTTGCCTATGGGAGGTACCTCATATAAATAGAATCACACAATATGTGTCCTTTTTTTTGGTCTGGCTGATTTCACTTAACACAATATTTTCTAGGTTCCTCCCTGTTGTAGCATGTATCAGAAATTCATTCCTATTAATGACTGAAAAATATAATGTTGTATGCATATACCATATTTTATCTGTTCATCTAGATGGACACTAAGATTTTTTTCTCATTTTTTCTTTTGTGAATCGTACTGCAAAGAACATCTGACAAGTATTAAACAGAACAAGTATCTGAATATCTGCTTTAATTTCTTTGGTTATACACCTAGGAATGGAATTGCTGAGTCATTAGTAATTCTATGTGTAGGTTTTTGAGGAATTGCCAAACTATTTTCCCTAGTAGCTGCATCATTTTACCTTCTCACCAGCAATATATGAGGGTTCCAATGTTTCCACATTCTTGCTAACACTTCTTAGTTTCCATTTGTAAGTTTTAAATACAGCTGTCTAAGTAGGTGTGAGGTGGTATATCATTGCGGTTTTGATTTTCACTTCCCTAATGACTAATGTTGCACACATTTTCATGAGCCAATTGGCCATTTGTTTATCTTTTTTGAATAAGTGTCTATGCAAAATGTTTACCGAGTTGTTTGTTTCTTTTAGAGTTGTAGATGTTGTTTATATATTGTGGGTATTGAACCTTATCAGATCTATAGTTTCCAAATATGTTCTCTCATTCTGTAGGTTGTTTTTCACACTCTTGATAGTGTACTTTGGTGCACCAAAGTTTTTAATTTGATGGAGTTCATTATCTATTTTTCTCTTTTGTTACCCATGGTCTTCCATTGCCAAATCCAAGGTCACATAAATTTATTTCTATACTTTCTTTTAAGAGCTTTATAGTATTAGCACTTATATTCAGGTTGTTGCTTTATTCTGAGTTAACTTTAGTGTATGGTGTGATGTAGAGGGGTCCAGCTTCATTCTTTAGAATGTGGAAATCCAGTTGACCATAGCATCATCTGTTGAAAAGACTATTCTTCCCTTGTTGAATGGGTGTGGCACTTCTGTCAAAAGCAATTGCCATAGATGCATAGGTCAGTTTTTGAAATATCAGTTTTGTCACATTGGCCTATATGTCTATCCTTATAGCAGCACTGCCCTATTTTGATCATTGCAGATTTGAAGTAAGTTTTGAAATTTGAAACTATGAGTCCTCCCAACGTTTTTTTCAAAAATTTTTTGACTATGTGTATCTCTTGAAATTTTATATGAAGTTGAGGATTGGCATTTTCACTTCTTCAAAACAAAAGCTGTTTTTATAGTGATTTTTGATAGAGATTGTGTGGAAACTGTAGATTGCTTTGGGTAGTATCGACACCTTAACAATATTCAGTCTCTCTATTCATGAATCCAGGATGTCTTTCCATTTAGTTAGGATACTTTTTGAGCAGTGTTCTGTATTTTTTCATGTACAGTTTTTTCACCTAATTGATTAAATTTATTCCCATGTATTTTATTATTTTAGACACTATTATAAATGAATTGATTTCTTAGTTTCCTTTTTAGAGTTTTCATTCCTGGTGTTTGAAAATGCAGGTGAATTTTATGTTTTGATCTTGTACGCTGCAACTTTACTGAATTTGTTTATTAGGTGTAATAATTTTCTTGTGTATTTGTGTTAGTCTATTTTCGGACTGCTATAAAGTCATACCTGAGACTAGGTAATTTATAAAGAAGAGGTTTAATTGACTTGCAGTTCCGCATTGCTGGGGAGACCTAACAATTATGGCAGAAGGCAAACAGGAAGCAAAGACTTTCTTCACACACTGGCAGGAAAGAGAGATTGAGTGTGTGAGCACAAGAAAAACTATCATTTGTAAAACCATCAGATCTCATAAGAATTCACACACTATCATGAGAACAGCATCAGGGTAACCACCCCCATAATCCAATCACTTCCCACCAGGTATCTTCTTCAACAGCTGGGGATTACAATTCAAGATGAGATTTGGGTAGCAACACAAAGCCTAACTATATCAGGATTCTTTAGGATTGTCTATATAAAGGATTATGTCACATGCAAATATAGATAGTTTTGATTCTTCCTTTTCAATTTGAATGCCTTTTATTTCTGTTTCTTATCTAAATTCTTTGGCTGGAAATTCCAGTAAAATGTTAAATAGCAATGGTGAAAGCAGATATCGTTGTCTTGTTCTTGAACTTAGGGGAAAATCTTTTAGTCTTTTAGCATTGAGGATGAAGTTAGCTATGGTTTTTTTTTTTTTTTTTAAATAAACACACTTCATTATGTTGAAAAAATCCTCTTCTATTTCTAGTTTTTTAACATTTCTTATCATGAAGAATTGGTGAATTCTTTTCATGTCAGTGCAGATGATTATGCATTTTCCCCTTTATCCTATTAATGGGATGCATTAAATTAATTGATGTTCTTATGTTGAACCACACTTAAATTTCTGGGTTAAATTCGACTTGGTCATCTTGCTTTATGAAATTGCACTCCTGTCTTCTGGTTTCAGTATGGAAGATCCCCAAACACATGGTAACAAGATTTACAGGATGATCAAACTTGGTCTGGGTATTGATGAAGATGACCCTACTGCTGATGATACCAGTGCAGCTGTAACTGAAGAAATGCCACCCCTTGAAGGAAATGATGACAAATCACACATAAAAGAAGTAGACTAACCTCCATCTGAGGGATGACTTACCTGTTCAATACTCTACAATTCCTCTGATATTTTCAAGGATGTTTTTCTTTATTTTTGTTAACATAAAAAATTCTGTAAGGCATGACAACAACTATTTTAAGGGGAAGATAAGATTTCTGTCTACTTCTAAGTGACACTGTAATACCTTAGGCACTAAAGCAGAGCTAGTAATGCTTTCTTAGTTTCACACTGGATTATTTTAACAGATTGAGGTAACATGTGTTGTAAGATGTATGTAACATGATGCTAACTTTGTGGTCTAAAGTGTTTAGCTATAAAGCCAGATTCCTTAGTAGATCAAATCTTGTTATCAAAGTGTTTCTGAGGTATACCTTGATATTTAGAAGAAAAGTATTTGTTATATCTTGTAGGATCTACTTTTTGAACTTTTCATCCCCTGTAGTTGCTAATTCTGCATATACTAGTCCTCTAGAAATAGGTTAAATTGAAGCAACTTGATGGAAGCAACTCTCCACGGGGCTTGTTTTCCAAAGAAAAGTATTGTTTGAAGGAGAAAAGTTTTAAGCCTACCTAAGCATGTCATAAAAGCTGTTCAAAAATAACTCAGAGCCAGTCTTGTGGATGGAAATGTAGTGCCTGAGTTACATTCTGCTTAAAGATGTAACATATACAGATGAGTTAAAAGGAAAAAAAAAAATCCACTTGGTCATGGTTTATAATCCTTTAAATGTGCTGTTGGAGACAACCTACAGAATGGGAATGATATGGTTTGGCTGCGTCCCCACCCAAATCTCACCTTGCATTGTAATAATCTCCACATGTCAAGGGTGGGGCCAGGTGGAGATAATTGAATCATGGAGGCAGTTTCCCCCATACTGTTCTCATGTTAGTGAATAAATCTCATGAGATATGATGGTTTTATAAGTGGAAGTTGCTCTACACAAGCCCTCTTGCCTGCTATCATGTAAGAGGTGACTTTGTTCCTCATTTACCTTCTGCCATGGTTGTTAGACTTCCCCAGACATGTGGAACTGTGAGTCAATTAAACATCTTTCCGTTATAAATTATTCAGTCTCAGGTATGTCTTTATTAGTAGCATGAGAACAGACTAACACAGGGAGAAATATTTTGCAAACTGTGCCTCTGATAAAAGTCTAATATCTAGCATTTATAATATAAGGTATGTAAACAAATTTACAAGAGAAAACTAAATAACCCAATTAAACATTGGGTAAAGGACATGAACAGACACTTCTCTAAAGAAGACATTTACATGGCCAACAAGCACATGAAAAAAAGCATAACATCATTGATCATTAGAGAAATGCAAATCAAAACCATAATGAGATACCATCTCACACCAGTCAGAATTGCTATTATTAAAAAGTCTGCTGAATACAGTGGCTCATGCCTGTAATCCCAGCACTTTGGTAGGTTGAGGCAGGTGGATCATCTGAGGTCGAGAGTTCGAGACTAGCCTGGCCAACATGGAGAAACCCCATCTCTACTAAAAATACAAAAAAATAGCTGAGCGTGTTGGTGCATGTGTGTAATCCCAGCTACTCAGGAGGCTGATGCAGGAGAATAAACTTGAATCTGGGAGGTAGAGGTTGTGGTGAGCTGAGATCATGGCATTGCACTCCAGCTTGAGCAATGGGAGTGAAACTCTGTCTCAAAAAAAAAAAAGTTAAAAATAAATGCTGATGAGGTTGTGGAGAAAACAGGACACTTATACACTGTTGGTAGGAGTGTAAATTAGTCCAACCATTTTGGAAGATAGTGTGGTGATTCCTCAAAAACCTAAAGACAGAAATATGGTTTGACCCAGTATTCCCATTACTAGTATATACCCAAATAAATATAAATCATCCTATTATAAAGACATATGCACATGTATTTTCATTGTACCACTGTTCACAATAGCAAAGACATGGAATCAACCCAAATATCCATCAATGATAGACTGGATAAAGAAAATGTGGCACATATAGCTCATGGAATACCATGTAGCCATAAAAAAGAATGAGATTACATCCTTTGCAGGGACATGGATGGAGCTAGAGGCCATTATCCTTAGTAAACTAACAGGAACAAAAAACAAATATTGTGTGCTCTCACTTATAAGTGGGAGCTAAATGACGAGAACACATGGACACATAGGAGGAACAACACCCACTGGGGCCTATTGGAGGGTGGAGGGTGAAGGGTAGGAGGAGAAAGATGATCAGGAAACAAACTGATGGATGCTAGGCTTAATACTTGGGTGATGAAATATTCAGTACAACAAACCCCCATGACACATGTTTACCTATGTAACAAACCTGCATATCTTGCACATATACCCCTGAACTTAAAATAAAAGTTTAAAAAAAAGTGGGTTGTTGAATTTGGCTTGCTAGTATTTTGTTGAGACTTTTGCAGCTATATTCATAAGGAATACTAGTCTATAATTTTCTTTTTTTGGTGATATCATTATCTGGTTTTGGTATCAAGGTAATGCTGGCCTCCTTGAGTGAATTAGAAAGTGTTCTCTCCTATTTTTTGGAAGCTTTTTTAAAGGAGTGATGTGGTAATTTTATTTAAACATAGCAATATTTACAATATGCCAAAATTTTGTCCTATTTGACTCTATTTAAACTTATGATGAAAAATGTAAAATGTCCGTTTAAAACTGTCCAAAACAGTATACATGTACTCAAAATTACTTCAGGCAGAACAAATACATTTGAAGACTAGATTAGCTTTAATGTAATTCAAACTTTCAGAAACTGTAAGAACAGAAATCCAAGGTTCATACATTAATTCAAATGTTTACTGAGCACCTGATATGTGCCAGGTACTATTCAATATGCTAATGATACAGCAGTAAACAAAATAAAGATTCTACCTTATGAATTTATATCCTGATGAGGAAAGAGAAATAATAAGCAAGTATTCATGTAAACGTATATGTCAGGTAATAAGTGCTACAGAGAAAAATACAGCAAAAAAGAAATAGGATGAAGGGTAATGGGGAGGATTTCAATTATATGTAGAGTGAAGAAGAAAAGTGCAACTGCTAAGGTGACTTTTCAGCAGAGACATGATGAATGATGAATGATGTCGGCAAGGGAGCCATGTGATTATTCTCTATCCAGGTTGGGGGAAGAGATGGGCATTTTACTCTGATTGAAAACAAAAGCCACTAAAAGATGGAGGCAAAAGAGTGTTCTTTTAACAAGATCCCTACAGACTAAAGGATGAGGGTACAAAAATGGGTTTAGTTAAATAATTTCCATTTGAACTAGCAACTTTAAAGGGCAAAACCATTTCAATTTAGGTTTATAGAAAATGAAAATATAAATGTACTTACTGTCCATTAAATATAAGGCAGTGAGTTACTTCTAATCCAATTTGTTATACAGCTAAATAATTAAAAGTTTATGTTAGATTTTTATTTTCAAGGATGAAAACATTGGTTAGCTCCTCTTATTAATATTTCTGCCTTCAATTGCTTAGCCCTGGGTTTAGCCTATCAAATGGAAGCAATGCACATATGAGGATTACCAGCTTATAGCAGTTACTATTATATAATTCCAGGAACAATGCCTAGGATGTTTCAAAAATCAAATTTAAATCTTAAAAGAAGGCAGAATTAAACCAGTAAAGTGTATAAACTTGTTTTTTAAAAGCAGAATCCTTCAAAAAAAATCTAAAATTGACCTCCACAGCTACAAGAGGTATTTTACTAATATACATTTATTGCATAGACTCAGATTCATAATTTTTACTAATATAAAGTAGATAAATGAGAATAATCTGTTCTGATGAAATATAAAAACTTTAAATTAGTAGTTGTCCGTGTTATGTCTACTCAGCATCCAATGTATTTCTGTATTTTGTCTTACATATCCAGTATTGAGAAAATTCAAGGAGATCAGAAACTATCTTATTATATCTGTTTATGATTATAGTCACTTAAGAATTTGCCTTTTAATTTAAGGCTACTCATTGCTTAAATGATTCCAGTTGCTTGGAAGAAAGTTAGAAAAATGCTTTTTTTTAAAGTTCATTGTTATAGTATTTAACTGCATATATTCTTTAAGGGGTAATTATTCAATCTAAGAAAATAGATTTTGGAAGCTTTTGAGAAAGAGTTGTGTTAACTTGTCTTTAAATCTTTGGCTGAATTCACCAGTGAAGCCTTCTGGTCCTGGATTTTCTTTTGTTGGTAGGTTTTCAATTACCGATTAAATCTCTTTACTTTGTATAGGTTGATCAAGATATCCATTTCTTCTTCAGTCAATTTAGGTGACTTGTGGATTTCTAAGAGTTTGCCCATTTCATCTAGGTTAGCTAATTTATTGGGATGCAACTGTTCATACTCGTATTCTCTTATAATCCATTTTTTTTTCTCAATGGTCATTAGTAATGCTCCCACTTTCCTTTCTGATTTTAATTATCTGCATCTTCTCTCTTTTTTCTTTGTCAGTCTGGTTAAAGGATTGTCAATTTTGCAAACCTTTTCTAAGAATCAACTGCTATTTTCATTGATTCTCTGTATTGTTTTTCTATTCTGTTTCATTTATTTCTGCTCTAATCTTTATTATTTCCTTCATTCTCCTAACTTTGGTTTTAGTTTTCTTTTCCTAGTTCTGCAAGGTATAGAGTCAGGTTATTGATATGAAATTTTTCTTCTTTTTTATTAGTAGACTTAATTGTTACAGCACATTAAGGCTTATAGATAAATGGAGAAGAAATTACAGAGCTTCTACTGCTTCCCCATCTCATACACACAGTTTCCTCTATTATTAATATCTTGTATCTTTGTTGCACATTTGTTTCTATTGATGAGTAAATATTAATACATTATTATTAACCAGAGTACACAGTCTGCATTAGGGCTCACTCTTCGTGTTATGCATTCTATGGGATTTCACATATGTATAATGACATGTATCATATATATGACATTTAAAAAATTGTAGTGGTGGGTCTATGTTTCTCAGATTGGTCTCAAACTTTTGGCCTCAAGTGATCCTCCTGCCTCAGCCTCCCAAAGCACTGGGATCACCACACACAGCCACCATGATAGAATAGTTTCACTGTCCTAAAAATCCCGTTCTTCACCTCTTCATCCCGACTTCCGTTTCTGAGACCTTGTCAACTATCTTTTTATTGTCTGCATAGTTTTGCCTTTTCCCAAATGTCAAATCATTGTTATCATATAGTATGCAGCCTTATTTCACTTACCAATATGCATTTACGGCTTCTCCATGCCTTTTTAGGACTTGATAGCTCATATGATTTGTATTGCTGAATAATATTCCATTGTATGGATGTACCATGGTTTGTTTATTCATTCACCTATTGACAGACATTTTGGTTGCTTTCAAGTTTTGTCAATTATAAATTAAGCTGCTAGACATCTGTGTGCAGATTATAGTGTGGCTATAAGTTTTCAGTTCATTTGGGTAGATACCAAGGACAATTCCTGGATTGTATGGTAAAAGTATGTTTAGTTTTCTAAGAAACGGTCAAACTGTCATCCAAAGTGGCTGTACTATTTTGCATACCCAACAGCAATGAATGAAAGTTATTGCTTCATATCCTCTCCAGCATTTGATGTCAATGTTTTGGATTTTAGCCATTCTAATCAGTGTGCGGTGGTAACTTGTTTAAACTTGCAGTTCCCTAATGACATAGGATGTTGAGCATCTTTTAATATGTTTATTAGCCATCCTCCTTGGTGAGGTGTCACATCATTTGCCGATTTTTATACTGGGATGTTTGCTTTCTTAATGTTGGGTTTTAAGAGTTCTTTGTGTAATTTGGATAATGGTCCTTTATCAAATTTTTTTTTTGCAAAAATTTTCTCCCAGTCTTGGCTTTTCATTTCATTCTCTTAACAGTGTCTTTTACAGAGCACTTTTAAATTTTAATGAAGTCTAACTCATCCATTTTTTCTTCTATGACTCATGCTTTTGCTGTTGTATCTTAAAAGTCATTGCCAAAACCAAGGTTACCTAGATTCTGTACTATGTTATCTTCTAGGAGTTTTCGTATTTTTTGTGTTCTACATTTCTCCCTTTGATCTATGATCAAGTGTGTTCTAGTTGACACAGCAGTCAATAGGCTGATGGTGAAAAAACCCTTGGATTAGCAGCATGCCAGCAGGATATAGCTGGAAGAAGGCTAGAACCCACCTAGTGGGAAGTCTGATGCCTGAAATGTTCCCTGGGGCACTAGTTTGGTGAACAGTGGCCAAAAGTCTCTTGCTTTATTGGCTTGTAAGGCATACTGAGGTCCAAAAGATCCTATGGTACCCCTAAGAGAGGCCAGTACTATGACCTAAAATGCTCTCATTTCTACTACGCATGGACAGTCTGGTAGTCAAAGAACCCTAGCTTCCTCAGCCGGAGGATGGGCTGGGGACAGGCAGAAATACCCCAACCCTACATTGTGAGGAAAAACTGGTGGCCTGAAGTTTTCTCAACACACAAGAACTCTGGAGGTAGAGTGGCTGAAAGGGTTTCCAAGGCACCACTGTGTTGGAAGGATGATTTCCAATAGGTCCATAATTCCATAGTAATGGATCTAGTGCCCATAAGGGCTCACTGGAATCTAACCTGTGAGCAGTCAGGTCTCAAAAAAGGTCAATGGGGCATAAGTACAAGGGGAGAATGTGATTGGAAGTTCTCCAGGGTACCAGTACACTGTAAAACACATGTCCAGAAGAGCCCCAGGGTCCTAGAGGTAGGGATGTACTCAATACCCAACAGATTCTAGGCTTCACAAACTAGAGAGAAGGTTGTGGCTCAAAAGTTATGCAGTTGCCTGGCACACAGACAGACTGGGGACCATGAAGACCCAGGGCCCTTAAGGACCAGGCCATCTGGTGTTCAGAAAGTTCCCAGGGACAGAATTTATGGGAAAGTCGGTGACCAAAGTGTTCCAGTTTCCATTACAGATGGGCTAGTTGAGGGCTAAGAGGGTCATTGGTTCCCTAGAGCCATGCCTGTGGGGAAGAGAAGGGTTTTCTTTTCCACATAATATGGGTAGGCTAATTGCTGAGAACCTTTGGTTTCCAGGCACACAGGATGATGCTGGGCAAGAAGGAACTCCACAACCCCAGCAAGTGGGCATGTTGATGGTTAGGTATTTTCACAGGTTCTCTTGATAGGAGAAGGGTGGACATATGGTAGCAAAAAGGACCCACAGTACCCCTGCAGTGACCTGTACTGTGACCAAATATGATTCAGTTTCAACAACAGGCTTGCAAAATGATGACTGGTGATACCTCAGGTCGTTGGCATGCTTGTGTATTGAGGGCCAGAGGGAACTTCAGAAATATCTAGAGCTGAAAAGCCCTTCATGACATCACTGTGTTAGAAGTACAGGACCAAAAGGGGCACCAGTGTGCAGGAAGCATGATTCTCAAAAGGGCTATACATTCTACTGCACAGGATCTGACTACTGTTAGCTGTTCATAGAACTCCAGTGCACAGGCACTCTGGTCGCCAAAAGGGCTTGGCAGATGGTATCCAAAAGTGTGACCTGAGGCACCAGTGAGGGGGCAGGCTCATATCAGGAAGTCCTGGACCTTGAAAGGGTACAAAAGACCCAGGTGGAAAAACTTTGTCCTGCTGACAGTCTAGTAGGAGGAACCCAGGTTCCATCACATAAAAGAGCTATAGATGAATGGAGAAAGAAAATGTGGTACTTATACATAATGGAGTACTACTCAGCCATAAAAAAAGAGTTTCTTTTGCAAGTCATTTGCAACAACATGAATGGAACTGGAGATCATTATGTTAAGTGAAATAAGCCAGACTCAGAAAGACAAACATCACATGTTCTCAGTTATTTGCAGAATCTAAAAATCAAAGTAATTGAACTCACAGACATAGAGAGTAGATTAATTGTTACCAGAGGCTGGGGATGGTAGTTGTGCACTGTGGTGAGGTGAGGATGGCTAACAGTTACAGAAAAAAAGAAAAAGAATAAATAAGACCTTCTATCTGATAGCACAATAGAGTGACTACAGTCAATAATAATTTAATTGTACATTTTAAAATAAAATGTGTAATTGGATCATTTGTAACTCAAAGGATAAATGTGTGAGGAAATGGATATCCCATTCCCCATGTTGTGGTTATTTCCCATTGCATGCCTGTATCAAAACATCTCATGTACTACATAAATATATACCCCTACTGTGTACTCACAAAAATTAAAAAAAATAATAATAATTTTGTTTTTGGAGAGATCCAAGATGGCTCAGGAATGTAGCTCCCAGTGAAAGTGCAGAGAACGAGTGGACGCCGCACTTTCCGACGAATTTTTGTTGCCCACAGACCGGGAGATTCCCGGCAGAGGAGCCACACGGTCGAGAGCGCGACTCTTTTGGCCGGCGCGGCTGTTTTGCCGGCACCCCAGCACGGCACTTCCCGGTGCGGAGTATAGGGGACTGTCGGCCTCGGCTGGTCCCATCCCCACAAGGAAAACAGCAATCGGAAGCGCTGAGGTCTGAGAGTTTCACAGCAAGCGCAGCGAACCCGGGAAGGTCCGGCTCTGTGGGGAACAGATGTCCGCCAAAGGAAAACTAAGAAACAGAAAAACTTCATCACCGGGCGGAGAGAGATCCAAGATGGCCACGTAGCATCAGCTCAGGATTGTAGCTGCCAGTGAAAGCGCAGAGAGCGAGTGGATGCTGCAATTGCAGACGAATTTTTGATGCCCACAGACTGGGAGATTCCTGGCGAAGGAGCCACATGGGTCGCCAGCGCGACTCTTTTGGCCGGCGCGGCGCTTCTCGGTGCAGATTGTACGGGACTGGATGCCCTTTTAGTCGGGCTCCGCTGGTCTCATCCCCACAAGGAGAAGAGCAATTGGAAGTGCTGAGGACTGAGAGCAAGCACAGCTGAACCCGCGAAGGCCCAGTTCTGTGGGGAAGGGGTGCACCCCGAAGGAAAACTAAGAAACAGAAAAAACTTCATCACCAACAAGTCGGACGTCCACTCAGAGACCCAATCTGAAAGTCGGCAATTACAAAGATGACAGGTGGATAAATCCACAAAAATGGGAAGAAACCAGTGCAAAAAGGCTGAGAACACCCGAAATCAGAATGCCTCTCCTCCTACAGGGGATCGCAGCTCCTCA
>PVKP010034521.1:0-24064 GCA_004027715.1 Plecturocebus donacophilus
TTTCTCTCTTTCTCCTTTTCTTTTTCTAAAATCTCTTCCTTTCTTTTTCTTTTTTTTCTTTCTTTTGCTGTTTCTTTCTTTCTCCTTTTCTCTCTTTTTCTAAAAAAAAAAATAAAAAAATAAAAGAAAAAAAAAGATTATCAGATGCTGTCTATATTTTAGGATAAATCTTGAAAACATATGTTGAAACTGAAATCTTTGGTGATTTGAGAAGCACTAGATACTCAGTTATTAAAGAACAAGAATTTCAGTGTATAAGAGAAATCTTAGACATCTAATCAACAGTGTTTATTCCATATGTAAAGCTAAAGAAGATAAAAATGGCTATGACCTATCAATTGATTATTAACATGGGATGTCTAATAAAACTAATGCTATATGAAGACTGTATTGGTCTGTTCTCATGCTGCTATGAAGCAATACCTGAGACCGAGTAATTTATAAAGAAAAGAGATTTAATAGACTCACAGTTTTAAATGACTCACACTTTCACATGGCTGGGGAGGCCTCAGGAAACTTAACATCATGGCAGAAGGCAGCTCTTCACGGGTGGCAGAAGAAGTGCTAAGTGAAGGGGGAAGTCATTATAAACCATCAGATCATGTGAGAACTCACTATCATGAGAACAGAATGGAGGAAAGGGCTTCCATGATTAAATTATCTCCAACTGGTCCTACTCTCACAAATGGGAATTATTACAATCCAAGGTGAGATTTGGGTGGGGACACAGTAACAAACCATACCAAAGACCAAAGAACTTAAAAGATTATAAAATAGAAAAACCGACATATATTTATATGTCAAAAATAACTTTCCTCCAAATCTATATCTTAGTGATGTCAATATTGTTTTCTTATTTGTTTTTCTGTGATGTCCTGTGACTTTCTTTTTCCCTGATATAAAATTATCTTATGACTGTAATTTTAAAAATCATCAGAGGAGGATTTTTAAAATCCTGGAGCTTATTAAAATAAGAATATAAGAATAGTTACTGCTTTTCTAGAAAAAACTTGAAACAGGTATCTGTCATTACCTTTTCTAAATTACTCATTATATGACAATGGTGGCAAAACTGATGCTGAGTTTTCTCTTTTTTTTTGTTACATTTTTAAACAAATAAGGAAAATGTTCAAGAGTATGTTCAAAAAGAAAAGAGAATGCAAGATGCTTAGATATACTGGAGTGGATAAATAAGTTTTACAAATCACTATAATGAAAATTTATCATTTAAAAGCAAGTTAGTTTGGTAATACAGATATAATTACTGATAGGTGAAATTCTCACCACATCTATTTTATACACATCTGTTCAAGAATTCTAGTAGAAATATGCAAACAGCAGGCATTATGTTGGATAATTATAAAGGTGTTATATTAGTAATTATATGAGAAAATCTCTAACGTGGGAAATGCGGAGAGTCTCAGAATTTAAGAAAGCTCTTTTGTGACTGAGGTATTTTAAGAGACTATTTTATGTTAATATACCTAAGTAAAATTATATGATTGTAATCAGATAAAACTAAGCTGCTTGAACCATGCAGCACCAACTAAGAGCACCACTACAAATATGTTCAGATCTATGGAAGATGAGTGTCTTCTTGGGACATAAGTGAAGGTAGTTTTGAAATAAAGAAATTCATACCAAAAGATGGAGTTACTCACTGTGAGCATGAGAAAACTGACAAAATGGGAACATAATCCAGAACCAATTACATACATATTTAAAATTAGAACTACTTTGACCGTTTCTACAAACTTCAATATTGCCACTGGACAATGCACATAAAGGTGCTTAAGAAATGTTACTCATAAATAAAATAAATATGCTCATTTTTATAATATGTATATTTTAATATTTTATAAACCAACAGTCTCTGCTAAATATAAGTTGCCAATTACTGGTTGAATCTATTCCACAACCAAGAACCTCAGTGATTTAATAAAGATAATAAAGAGAACACACAAGAAACCAGTATTCATTTAAAAGCAGAGCAAAATGTCTTAGATATGGTCTGTTTTATTATTTTTAAATTAACCTTACATTTTAAGACTTTACTGCCCTTCATTTGTAACAGCAGGGTTTGACAGAAATATTTTCCTTATATATCATGTCTGATATCAAGTTCTTATTTAATAGTTTTATTTCAGTGAGAAGGTCTGTGAGTTGATTTTCAGAATCAGTTATCAATTCTGTACCCTTAAGCATTTTTTAGACATAGAAATAACTGATCAATGACATTTATCTGATTGATTCTAGGGCAGATGATCAACAAGGAAATGAAAGTTAAGGGATCAAAACTAATAATAATCCTGTGTATAGGCCACTTATATAACCTATTTGGTTATGAAATCATTGCTTTCCAGACAAATTATTATTTTTCTGTTTACTAAGATTAGAAGAGCCTAAGGGGAAGGCAATATGTTTATTTTGCCTGAAAATACTGGTGGTGCAAATCATACATTAATAGTGAAATAAGAAATTTTATGCATAAATGTCATGCAGAAAAAATTAAAAATGAAAAATATTATTTTTTAAAAGATTTATAAAATTATAGAAAAATAAATCTCATGTAAAAACATCCACTAGATTTGTGATAGTTATATTAAAAGAAAAAGAAATCCCTGCTGGTTGAACTCATTGCCTTCCAAACCCTGAGCTCTACAGACACAACGAGAGAAAAAGAAAAAAGAGAAAAAAAGCAGCTTAAGTCAGCTTCACAATGGTTTTCTGTAAAGTTAATTAATTGTTTCTAATTGCTCTGTGCTGCAGCCAGAGACAGAAGCATTGTCAGAGATAATGCCATGGGAAGGAACAAGGGAAAAAAGAGAAGCATTTATGGAATTTGAACTTCCAGAAGTTACTCTCTACTTCAGTGTACTTAAGATGCAAAAAAAGGTAACACCATATTAGAAGAACACAGACATCCTGAAACAAGATGTGATTTTTTTTTTAAATCCCCAGTAATTATATGCATATCAATTAACTGAGTGAAAACTTGGCAATTCTTTATTTATTTGATCTGTGTAATAGTCAAATTCTATAATTCAGTCTCCCAAGTTCATTTTGAGCCTAATAGATATAGTCATAAGCAAAATGCATTATCATTAACTCTAATAGATTTTTTCATTCTGGAGATAAAAGTAGTGATGAAAAAAAAACATTTATAAAAGTGAATTCTGTACCTGGTATTTTTCTAAAGGAGCTATAAGTCATCAAGTATTAATACTGTCATCCACATTTTTATAGGTGAAGAAATGGAGATACAGGGGTTAAATACTTACCACAGGTCATAGATAATAAGTGGTGGAATACAGATTTGAACAGCAACTTTATGTTATGCCTCCCATAAACAGATACTGAAAGAGATGCCTGTGTTTTTGTGAAGATCAGCTATAATTTTGACAAACTCATAGTGTATTTCCAGTTTGGCCAATAGGATAATTCAGGAGAATTTTGGAGAATTAGATTCAGAAAGAACTCACTTTTTTCAGTCCATTCCTACTTAAATATTCATCATTTAAGAGATTCTGTGGTCTGGAAAAGGTCAACATATGTCACTATTTAGAAATATTCATTAACTCTAACAAGACAGGAAACAACTTGATTTTTAAATTTCTGTTTATAATCTCACTTCTAAGATTAAACTATATGTTAGGAGTAAAGAGATTCACAAATACATAATATTTTATATAAATATTTAATAGAGATTATAAACTAGAGAAAAATGAGGATAAATATAAATAAAAACGTAATCAGCCTGACAAACTGGCTAACTCTTCTTACCTCTGGTAGTCAGAAACTCTTGAAACACATGCCTTAGAATAAATGGCAAGTTGACAAATGAAAATGTATTTACATTGGCCATTGACATATGAGTGATAGGTATTTCTTAGTCATTTTTATATATGTTTAAAATGTAAAGAAACCAATATCTACTTATTTTTAAATGTTTTTATTGTGGTAAAACACATGTAACATAAAATTAAAATTTTAACAACTTTTAGCTGTGCAATTCAGTGACATAAGTACATTCATATTGTACAAACATCACTACTATTCATTTCCAGATTTTTTTTATGTTTACTTTTAAAGATGAAAAAATATATGAGAATTTAGGGCCTCAGATATTTAGCTCCTAATTTTAGATATAAACATTTACATTTCCCTGAGAAAGAAGCAGCCCAAATTACTTACGTCTGCATAATCTCCATCGTTTTCTAATATTATTAATATATGGTCATTTATTCTTCACACACAAGAAATAAAGTATCTACATAGTTTTTCTGTTCTCATAATTGTAAAATGTCCCTGGAACTTCATGTCAAAGCTATATTCATTTCAATTCTGAAAATATAATTCTAATTTATTAGAGTTGCAAATCATTTTGGGGATTCATTGAAGTGAAACGTATTTGGTATACAGAATAATATGTTCTGCATTTTAGACAATTTCAAACTGAGGCTTAGTTGCTTTTATTGGTATAGCTAAGAAATATTGGCAACATCTAATGAATTGAGTGAAAATTTTACACAGATAAATGCGTCAACATAGAAGAATTCAAAATTCTCATGGCATCTTTATCCATCTCATCTAACTTAATCTAAAGGGAAAAAATGAAAAAATTGTGTTAGAGGGGAAAATTGTGCTTTTTATTTTATTTTTTATAACTAACATGTCTAACTGATGTGAATATGAAAAAGATACCCAAACAAAAACATGAAAATTCTATTTTCACCTTTGAAGGGAATTTGACATTTTCATTAAGGTTTCTCGAAATTATTCTTTAAAATTTGAAGGCAAAAGTATTGAAATCATATAACCATTGCTAAACCAGAATATAAAATTGTGATACTCTTTGATGGTAATGTTCTGGCACAAAATGGCAGTTTTCAATCTCCTTTGCATCCTTGAAGGGAAAGTAGGTTATTTGCCAATATTTACACTGCCTAAATTCAAACTATTGTCCTGATTTGCTACTTGTCTAAATATTAAGATTAGAATGCTATTTCAAATTCATTTAACCATATGCTCTCTTGGCATTTTTAACTAAACAAAGAGCATTTTATTTCTCCATCTTGGCCCTCAACTTCTTTCCAGGGTTTGTAGTACCATTATCTCAGATTTTGAATTGTATTCTAGTTCTCAGAATAGATTTGTATTCTTTCTCTTTCTTTGTTAATGTATAAGTCAAAATGATAATATTAAGTCATATTTAATTGGTAATTTGTTAATATAATAAATTCTATTTTCAAATACTTTCCCAAAGAGAATCTGGCACTGATTCTCAGGAAAACATTAATATGTATCCAGAACAATCAAGTAAGAGGCTTTAGTAAGTTTTGTACTGTTTGAGATAAAGCCGATTGTTTAGACATCAATAGGTAGCCTGTTTTGGGTGGTTTTGTGGCCACATTCCCCAGACAGTGTACTTATAAACCCATAAATTAAATACTGGCTTTTAATTCCTGGGGTAAATTGTATTAGAGTAAATTATAAGAAAATCAAATGATGCTTTAAAAATTACATTCTCTTGAGCTTATGCATTAAGACTTATGTTTTTATGAACAAGAAAACCTTAATGAAAGACTTAAAAGAAAATATCAGTATAGCAAGATACCCCAGGTAGGCATAATATGACTGTGAAAATCTAAAATTAAAAATGTAATAGTGACACAGGGAAGATATGATTATCATGTCATTGTGTTGGGGTGGTTCTTAATGCTTTTGTCCTTGATTATACATTCTACACATATTTATTTTGAGCCAGAATTAGAACACTCATTTTCCAACATAGTTTAATTCACCTTTCTTTCCTGATCTAGTCCCTTCAGAGCCCTGCTTCTGTCAAACTCTAAACACATACTTCTCATCAATTTTCCTGGTATTCTCAAACTCTATTCTTTTTTTTCCTCTTTACCCACTTTTTATCCATGCCATTGTTGGTTGTATAACTCCTAGTAATCATTCAAGCCTCAACTTAGAGATTACTCTTTCAGCAGGCCTGTCTTTGTCCATCTGTCACTCCTTCAAGCTGGGGTAAATGGGCTTTTTTTTTGAGACAAAGTTTTGCTCTTGTCGCCTAGGCTGGAGTGCAGTGGTATGATCTTGGCTCATTGCAACCTCCACCTCCAGGATTTGGATCAAGCAATTCTCCTGCCTTAGCTTCCTGAGTAGTGGGGATTACAGGCACCCGCCACCAGGCCCAGCTAATTTTTACATTTTTAGTAAAGATGGAGTTTCACTATGTTGGCCAGGGTGGTCTTGAACTCCTGACTGTAGGTGATCTGCCATCATGGCCACCCAAAGTGCTGAGATTTACAGGCATGAGGCAATGCACCCAGTGTAAATGGGCTCTTGCATGTTCTTTTTTATGGCCATTGTCACATTCTGTACACTCAATTCTTTTCCCCATCTGTCCCCCACCATATCTGGCTATGAAATTAAACAAGCATGTTTGAAACTTTTATAGTTTTTTCACTGTTAAAAATATACCATTTTTGAAAAGAAAGACCCCAGGAGAGGATCACTTATGTTATTTATCCATTCATTGTAGTAACTACTACCTTATGCCACTAAGGTACCAAACTTGGAAACAGGTAGTATAAATTGTGTTATGATAGATTCATCCTTTCTCAATAAGAGATAAGGGCTCAATAAAAAAAAAAAAATAGTTTTGGCCAGGCGTGGTGGCTCACGCCTGTAATCCCAGCACTTCGGGAGGCTGAGGCAGGTGGATCACGAAGTCAAGAGATCGAGACCATCCTGGCCAACATGGTGAAACCCCGTCTCTACTAAAAATACAAAAATTAGCTGGGCATGGTGGCACATGCCTGTAGTCCCAGCTACTCGGGAGGCTGAGGCAGGAGAATTGCTTGAACCCAGCAGGTGGAGGTTGCGGTGAGCTGAGATCACGCCGTTGCCCTCCAGCCTGGGTAACAAGAGCTAAACTCCGTCTCAAAAAATAAAAAAAGTTTTATAATCAATTGTGTTGTCTGTCATTGGCATGAGAAGAGATGTGACATGCATAGTGTCCTGCCCTGATGGAACAGTCAGATTAAATGATGTATTGGGGATTAAAAATAGTAATGACAATAGGAATAAGACATCAATGTCTGAGAGTGGGAGTCTGTAGTATGGATCAATGGGTGTGTGTGTGTGTGTGTGTGTGTGTATGTGCGTGCATGAGCGTGCATGTGCATGTACGTGTAGCAAATAAAGGGGAGAGAGTAATAGCAAAGTACCTACAGAAAAAAAGAATTCCAAAATTCTTTTGAAGTGAGATTTTTTTCTGCTTCTGTCTGTTATTTTTACTATGCCATGCCTCAAGTATTATCTCAACCAAAACATCTCCTGTGGTTGTCCTATGATTTACAAAACGTTCTACATTATTTTGCTGCAGAAAATCATTGTCTTTTCTTTCTCCTGTTCTAGAACACCATTTATTTTTATTTTTTTCTCCTCAAACTGGCTATATTTTTTCATAAATGTGAATGAAATTAGTCATAACATCAGCTCTCTGATCATACAATCTTGTTGAAATGTGACAGAAATGCAAATGAAACGTAAAGCTTGTTTAGCATAAAAGAGAATGGATGCTCCCTTTCAAATACTACATTGTTCTAAATGCAAACTTTATTCATATGCGTTTTCAGACCACATTTTGAAGTCAGGCTGTGTTATACATAGAAATGACTTTATTTTCAGGCAAACAGGATTCTGTTATGTGAATAAGGTGAGAGAGTGCAAGTTCTTATGATTGTTCAAACAATTTAATGCAAATTTTAGGTTAAAGTACAAGTGTTTTCATTTTCTTAGATTACAAATACATAATACTTCAGTATTTCCCACTGAATTCATTCTATAAAAAGATCATAATAGCAGAGTCATTCACAGAGATAGAGCAAAATTAGTTGTGGTTTTAGTGTTCAAATATAATTAAGAATGAATATATTTCTCAGTGGTCAATGGTATTTGCACTGTATTGTTCACATCGTCTGAAGTCACTCTAAAGTGTCTCCTAAAAACTTCCTTCTCAAGGAAAAAAAAGGCAAATTCTTATCTCTAATGCTTTCGTTTTATCATGAAGCCTTCAATCTCTATATTGTGTTTGTTATGGCTCCATATAGATCTGCATAATACATATTTTAAACTAATTATTGGCAACTAAAAATGTTTTCTTGAGGGCTTCTTCTAAATTAGATTTCCAAAGAACTTGGAACATGGGTTTAGATATCAGTCAGCCACTAACCTACTAGAGCCTTAAGAAATTGTCTCTACCTAACCACATATGGAGAACTGTACTGATTGAAACATAGCTATAATCTAAGGTACAGTCATAGATTGTGGAGAAGTTCTTTATTAATTAGGGAAACGCAAGTTATTGTTAAACAAAAAAGCAATATTTAAGGATCCGAATCCCCCCTAAAATTTTACTTGGTCAGTAATAGTCTAACATGGGTATTTCTGGTGATTGGAAGGGTATTTCTGCTCCATTTAGTCTTTCAGGGATCCAAGAAAATGGAGGCTCTTCCATTTTCAAAGACATGACTTTCATTGTCTCCTGGGATGAACATGTAGACATCCAGCAAACAGATGGAAGAGCAGGGAAGTAGGGGAAAAGCACACCTGCTTCGTAATTACCTTGACCCAGAAAAAACGGACAGGTATCTCTTTTGCTCACATCCTCTTTATGAGGACTACTCACATGGCCACACTTAAATACAAAGGAAACCTAGAAACACAGATTTTGGCCAACAAGTCACTTTCTGGGACTAACTCTGCATTAGGAAAAAAGAACAGAGTAGACATCTATGTGATCTCCATGCTTCTATACCTGTTCTCCCTACTACTGCCCATTCTCTGTGAAGCAGCTAGAGTATTATTTGAAAACTACACATCAGTTTATTTAAATCCCTAGCTTATAATCCTTATTGATTTTCTTGAACATAGAAAAAAATGTAAACTACTAATCAAGACTGTAAGGGAGTGATTCTTTGGACCCCACTTAACTCTGTGATCTGATATGCTGTCCCTCTTTCCCTTGTTCCTCATATTTTAACTACACTTAACTTCTTTCAGACCCATTTCCATCCCAGGAATTATGCAATTACCATATCTTTTGCCTTAGTTGATCTTCTGAAGATCTTCTCGTTAGACTTGTTATCATTGAGATTGCAGGTCCAATGCCCAATCCTAAAAGAATTTTATCCTGACCACCCTTACTAAAGGAGCAAGCTCCCAACCAGCCACTCTATTGCATGGCCTTGCTTGATTCTCTTACTAATACCTATCAGTCCTATGATACATAGTACCATAAGATTGTATAACTGATCTGGGTGGTAGATGGTCTATTCTCATCGCTCATTTTACAAATGAGGAAATGTAGCCCCAAATACCTGCTGACTTGCTTAAGGTCACACAGCTGTTAATGGCAGAGCTGAGACCCAGAAGCTAATAGATATTTCCAACATTTATTTTATAAAATATTGGGAGAATGTAAGATATAATAACCTAATATTTGTCTGCATAAATTGGTATTGTTTTTTCAGAGATAAGGACCGGTTTCTGTTTAACAGACAATAGGTAGGATGTAGCTTTTAAATAAATACCAGACTCAATGACAAGTGAAATGTTGAAGTGAACAGAGTCTTTAGCTGTACTGTCCAATCCGTAGCCTCTAGCTAGATGGGGACATTTAAAATTATATTAAGGAAACTTGACAGTTAATTCTTAATTAACAGTTACACTAGCTAGATTTTGGCTCCCAGTAGCCCCATGTGGCAAATACATTCCATATTGGACAGTGCAGGGAAATATTTCAATTATCAAGAAAATTAAACCTGGCCAGGCACGGTGGTTCATGCCTGTAATCCGAGCACTTTGGGAGGCCGAGGCGGGTGGATCATGATGTCAGGATTTCAAGACCAGCCTGGCCAAGATGGTGAAACCCTGTCTCTACTAAAAATACAAAAATTAGCCAGGCATGATGGTGGGTGCCTGTAATCCCAGCTACTTGGGAGGCTAAGTCAGAGAACTGCTTGAACCCGGGAGGCGGAGGTTGCAGTGAGCTGAGATCATGCCACTGCACTCCAGCCTGGGTGACAGAGCAAGACTGTCTCAAACAAACAAGCAGAAAATAATAAAATTAAATTTAAAAAAGAAAATTAAATCTGATAGTGCTGGCCTATTCATTTATCTTACTTATACTCTCATCTGGTATGTGATCCTTGGTTCTGAATTTTATAAATCCCTTTTGCTTTCTAATTTATTTTTAGAACCATCTTTGCAGTTTTTCCACTGGTCAGACACGGTCTTTTAACAAAGCAGGTGAGGTGAGGTGGGGATGGACATAATTGCAACTCATAGTAAATCTGGAAAAATTCTATTCATAATCTGCATTTGTGGTAATATCTATTTTGATGAAAATCAGTGGTTTTCTTATACCATTGTAAAAGGTAAGACTAAAATAAAACATTATTGTGCAAAGCCTTTCTAGGACATTTTATTGTAGCCTTGGGGAACTGCATGATAAGTTTGGTGGCTCTCTATCAGGTAGTTAGGGACTGTTCATGTTATTCCTTTTCACCTTTGTTCTAGTTGCCTAGTGCCAAGGACAGATTTACCAGTTTATTAATTTCCAAGGTAATGAGTGTCATTCCTAGACCTCTCAAGGGCATTGCTAGTAACTCAAGAAGAAGTAGTTCAGCTTCTGTTTCTCAGGCTTTATAATTGGTGATGCTCTTGTTTCTCTCCCACATACTAGAGAAATAGTAATTTAGGATATTCAATGATTTGAACTATTGTATTCATTATACAAGGTGACCTCAAATACAAAGAGCTTCTCTGTTTATCATTCTTGTTGTGAAAAATATATTAATGAGGTCATAAGGGAGAACAGAGATGACAGAGTAAAAACCAATTACAAGAACTGGAAAATCAAGCCAAAATTAATATTCTTCTGTTAATGGGCATGATCATCACTGTCATTTTCTAGGCTTGGATATGCGTGGCTTGCACTCCAGATGCAATTTTTTTCTGATCCAATTTGGTAAGCAGTTCTGAGGCAGTGTCTGAACAACAGCATTATCATACCATTAACTAGACTTTGCCGAGGCCTGACAGAATAATTTGTATTTGTCACTCAAATAAAAATGAACATTGTATTTCTCAATATGTATTTTAAAGGGGAACATTGACTAATTGAAGAGGAAACACACAAGATGGTGAGATACCTGAAAAGGAGGATGAATGTAAATATGAAGACAAGTAGAAGGGAACAGGGTGCTTTTCTTGAGGGAGAGAAACTGGAGAAAATACGTAATAAGATTTGTAACATGTTTGTGATTCTACCTTAAAAAGTGATTTGACCTAGCCTGTGTAATTTCAAACATCCAAATCTGACAAAATGATAAGAAATACATGCAGCTAGACTTTATATCAATATAAGTGTTAAATGTTTGGTAGTATCTTGTTACTACACTGGCTTTTGTTCAAGCAGGAATTACATTGCTACCTGTTAGAGAAGTTTCAATTATTGATACTTGGGAGATGGTTTTCTCATAAACATTTCTACCTCTTTACTTTCTTCCAAATGTGAGATCTTATAATTAATCACTAATTGGGAAGGGTTGGAGAATTTAGGTCAAGATTTAAAGAATTGTAAATTAGGTAGAATTGATTACTGATATCTAATTTTATTCATCTATCCTTATTACTTCATAGATAGTAGATTAAGTAATAACTACTTCATGGAAATAATTGTTTCTTTATAATTTTATGTGAACATATTAGGCCCTTTCCATTTTTTTTTTTAATTCTCAAAAGTTTAGTCCATGGGTTTGCCAGACTTATCTTTTTAATTTCACTCTGTTAAGTAAACTGATCATCTTTCTTATTCTCTTCACTTTTTCTCTTACCCAATATCTTCTGTCAGAATAATCATAAACATATACACAAAAACATACATATGCACATTTATTCACACTCCCACACCAAATGGCCAAAAGAACAAAAATAAAAATAAATCTAAAGCAATGGACAAATATGGAACAAGCTAGCATTAATATTTTAAAAAAGAATGATCATTTTTTAATCAGTGAGAGGAGAGTTTTACAACCACTATACCCATTTATAGTTCACACAGTCTCATCTTACTGGGTATTTTGAAATATATATTAAATTGATTGCTTTTATTAATGACTCTGGAAGCTTCAAGAACACCTATGATTAACCTGCCCTGTATTTTCATACTTTGCATAAAAATTTCCTTTTGAAACCCTTTAGAAGACAATATAAGATTTTAAAATTATCTATAAAGTAACTCCTCCTAATTAAATCTCTTTATTATTTGAAGAAATGTAAGTTCATTTTTTAGGCACCTTGTTAAACTCTAAGTTATTCATTCTACCCCATACCTCCTCATTTCGTACTTTCAGAAAAATGTAAATTTTTCTATATATATATTATTTTACCTCAAAATGCTATTTTAATGGAAATGAAATTCACATACTACTTGATTCTCCTTGTACATTCCAATATAATTTACTCAAAATTGATGAGCAAAATCACATTAGGTTTTTTAGTAATTGGCAACAGTCCCCAATGACCCAATTAAGCATAGAAGTTCTGTTTTTCAGAAATGTAATTTTAGAAAAGAGATAAGGAGATAAGTTCATTTACAAACTATCCATATTACAATTGTAAAATTTGCTCTTAATTCTGAAAAGAATCAATTGAGAATAAATAAATACAGGATAAGATACAAAAACCTCATTTAAAAAATTACGTGGTTTTCGAGTTGTTCATATATTTTCTATATACAAAATGTATGTTGTATTCTCACAATATTATAAGAAGGAAAATTTATATTTCATAAATAATTTTCTTACATAATGTAGCTTATCATAGATGTTGCAATAAGAATAATAGCAATAATGGATATTGTAAGTTAGGCTTGTATGAAACACAGAATAGAAAATCTGTTCTGATATGACATTAAAGTTGAGAAAACACTATTTTTACTTCACACTGTACAATAGTCTATTATTTGATAGTAAACTATTCTTCTTTGTTTTTCTTGTCAGCAATTAAGTTATAGTTATTTTCTGAAATGCATTAGGATATTAATTAAACTCAAGATGATATTTCATGTTAATTGTTTAATGTCCAAACCCATCATCAACGACAAAAGTTTCAGAAGCTATATAGAACAGCAACATTGTGTTTTTAAAGATAATTTTTGAAACCTAGGAATCACTTTTTCTTTCTATTGATTGATTGATTGAGGCAGAGTCTTGCTCTGTCTCCCAGGCTGTCCTATCTCTGCTCACTGCAAACTCTGACTCCCAGGTTCAAGCAATTTTCCTGCCTCAACCTCCCAAAGGCTGGGATTACAACCAAGCCTGGCTAATTTTTGTATTTTTAGTAGAGACAAGGTTTCACCATGTTGGCCATGCTGGTCTCTACTCTTGACCTCAGGTGATCAGCCTGCCTTGGCCTCCCAAAATGCTGGGATTACAGGCGTGAGCCACCATGCCAGGTAGCCTTTCAATATAATGGTTCAGCAATCTGGATTATAGAGGCTGGTAAACATAAATGAATATCAAAGCTTAATGGATAATTTTTGAAAGATAGAAATATGATTTAAAATTTTCAAATGCTGTTAGTTGCTCTCTAAAATATTGTTAAAAATTTAAAGTTGATTTAATTCTGAGTTTATTAAATTAGTTATATTAGGAAATAATAAAGTTTTGGAAACTATGTGCAACTTTTTACCACCAAGCAATTTGGAGGCTCCAACTAGGTATCATGCAACCTTAAAATAATTTTGAATATTCCAAGATTAAAAATTGTTTTAAAAAATAGTGTCATTATTAGAGAGATTTCATTCATAATGTTCAGCATGTCTTCCTTAAATTGTCTTTTCCCATTTTATTTTCTATTCAATAATTTCAAAATATAACAATCCCTTTATCTTCTTATCAACTCCTTAAAACCTTTATGCTAAACTAGTCCCCCCAGGTTCTTGAGCTTCTCCTCCTGTTCTTTCACATATCCTCCCCTATTCACTTCTCACTGCAACTCAGTTCCACTTACCGAGGTTGCTTTCCATTCATCCCTAGGCCTGCAGGTCCCAGACACAGGATGCATACTCTGTATCTGGTTGGAATACAGGAGGTAGTGGTATATGATGAGTTCTCAGGAATCACTATTTTCTTACCCTAATATACATTTACAAATATGCTCTTTGTATTGAGGGGAAATGATAGGTCTTCCTAAGATTATCTTTATTGTCCAGATCAGATTCATAGGAATGTGACCCTCACTAAAGCAGAGAGATATTGTAGATTACTTATGTACCCTGTGGCCAAGAAAAGTTGTTAGGTTTGCAAAAGTTCGTTCATTGAAATTTGAGTAAATTAATCAATATTGATAGAATTCTTACAAACTCTCCATTTAAAAAAGACAATAAAAACTGCAATAAATAAATTTATTTAATTTGACATTTTCAAGATTTTTAAACCACCATTTACCTTTTTCTGACACCTTTTAACATCTTGCAAAAATTTGATATTCTTTAGTATTTGCAAAAAGATGTCTTAGATGATGAAGTTGACAATCAAAAAATACCTCTATATGTTCCACATTTTTCACTCATCTGAACCAATGCAGATGTAGGAGAAACAAGAACTATTGAGCAAAAGAAATTGGTCATATTTTGCTTATTTGATAAATGAGATGCTTCAGAAATTTAAAATTATAGGACTGAATTAAGAATTTGTCAAATACGCTATAACTTTTATAGGCCACTTTACTCACTTTTTAATTTTCTGAAATTTAGCATAAAAAGTATTTCAGCATTTAAAAAAAGCACTGCACATAAATAACAGAACAATGAATGGATTTTATGTGGAATATTGACTGCATTATATCCTTACTCAATGAGAGGGAAACAAAAATCCTTCAAAAACATTGACCTACAGAAATTCTGTAGATTCCCTAGACTAAGGTCTTAGCAGTTGAATGCTTCAGAGATTGTCTAATGCCTTCAAGAGGCCTAATAGATATGGCTTCTTTCCCTTCATTGCTGAATCTGCTTAGGATAATCCTGACTCACCACAGTTTAATGCCTGGTCACTTTCAGGCATCAAACACAATTGATGTTGATGAATAGAAAAAGACAAAATCAGCCACCTCCTCTACAGCTTTGAAAGTGGGTCAACTACCTATGATAATGCATTACAGCTGAAGTGTCCGTAAGACACTAAAAGGAGAGAAAGGAATAAAAAGAATTAGAGCATGCCACCCTAGTTTCTCTTCCTTCAATCCATATATGTGGTCTGTTCTGTAGCTTTGCCTGGGTTAGGGCCTGCTGAAAATTGAGACCAGCTGCAGTTTTAAAAGGTAATAATGTCTTGTCTTTTCATGAAGGGGGAGGCTAACTTACCAACAGATAAGGACACCCTCAGAATTATCAACTAAGTTCATGCAAACAAAGAAAAAAATGGGAAAGGACATACCACTTAAACAGAACTGTTATTCCTTTAGAAGGCAAATTACATTTTAATAATATATTAAATGTTAATACCAGCACAAAGTGTCACTTTGGTAAAATATTTTACAAGTTATCAGTATCAGATACAACAGTTCATGTATTAGTCAAATTCAAGCAGTAGGGCAAAATATGACTAGATATATGCCAAACTTCTCTAATTTAATTTGGATAAATGAAGAGTATAGCACCTGTGTATTGCAGAGCACATGATCCAATGTCACAGTACATTCACTTGTGTCACAGTATAGTGAGATATGAAAAAAATATACATTGTTTCAAAATAAGATAAAAAAATGGATGCACAAGATAACTTTCAATAGTGAGCATGTATAAAGAGGGGAAAACAAATTATGAGAAGTCTGGGCAAACTGTGAAAGCAAGTAATTTGAATTTATTTACAGATCAAATTTTCACTGTAGTGATACTCTGCAGAGCTGCCATCATTAATAGTCAGATCTTAAATATCTGTCATTTCAAATTGCTTTCGTAGGAAAATTGGAACACTAGTTGTCAGGCTAGTTGTCTTTTTTTCCTTTGAATATTATTCATATTGATTCAGGTTTATTTATTCACAGAACTACCAAGTAATGTGGGAGACTAGTTTTTCAAGTCTAATATTTTTAAGTTGTATTCCTCCTGTAGTTTTTTCATATAACATGTGTTTACATTTACACATATTACCTGAATAATGTATTGATATATATTTTCAGGCCCCAAACTAGTTTCTCCTTCTTTCTTACTATGCTAATGTTCTTAGCAATCAGAACTTGTAGTGTTCAACTGGTGACAGACGCTGAAAATTCAAAAGGTTGTAGGTCTGTGATGCATAGTATATTTGAAATTATTCACAGCAGATACCTTAAATTCCCTTGAACCAAATGTTTAACCTGTTTCTTGATCTCTGACCTTAGTTGAGGACAGTATGAGAAGCTAACATTTCTTTCCTATCCCCTTGTCATTCCTACAAGGCAAGCTGTAGCCTGTCATGAAATTCTGTCTGACTAGTGGAGGGTCTCAGATCCTGGACGTGGTTGACAATTTGTTATCACAGCTAAGAAATAAATTTAACACCTTCCTGTTCTAAGTGTAGAGTTTCTCAACCAGGTCCTTGTAATTTCAGAAGGAAGCGCCTGATTATAAAGAGAAGTAGTTTTTCCTGAGAGACACTCTTTTCAGTAACATCCTTTGTCTATGGGACAAGTTCTCAATAACATAAGTTGGGTGTAATCAATTCATACTTATCACATTTGGTACATGCTAGAGAAGGGGTGGAAAGGCAAATTCGATCACATTTTTGAGAGGCTAGAATGACTGGGTGAGACATTTTGATTATATCCTTTTGCCTTTAGAGAGTCATTGAAGGTTTCTGCCTAAAAGACTGGTATGTAAATAGTTTTATAAAGAACAAAGTGAGTCTCAAAATATTGATAGGATTGGCCGGGCGCGGTAGCTCACGCCTGTAATCCCAGCACTTTGAGAGGCCTAGGCGGGCGGATCACAAGGTCAAGAGATCGAGACCATCCTGGCCAACATGGTGAAACCCTGTCTCTACTAAAAATACAAAAATTAGCTGGGCGTGGTGGTGCGCGCCTGTAGTACCAGCTACTCGGGAGACTGAGGCAGGAGAATTGCTTGAACCCAGGAGGCGGAGATTGCAGTGAGCTGAGATTGCACCACTGCACTCCAGCCTGGCTCCTGGCAACAGAGCAAGACTCTGTCTCAAAAAAAAAAAAAAAATTGTTAGGATTTAGGCACATGCTTACAACAAATGTATCGTTGAACAAGTTGTTATTTATCTATGATTTTGTTTATAATGTTTGAACATTTGAAAGCTATACCACAGTATTTGTCTAAAAACTTTATAAAAGCATTGTTCTCTCCACAATCAAGGATTTTATACCACTTTGCTCAAATATTCATATAATAAATAATAATTTCATAATTTTGATCAGAAGAATCAAAGCCACAAGATGAAATTCTTGAAGGAAGCATCAATCTCTTCATCTTTGTACCCCCAGTGCCTATCACAGTGCTTGGAATATTGCAGGGTATTAATAGCTACAGGTTAAATGTGAATAAGTATAACGCTGAAGAAACAAATGTAAAAACTGCTTTTCTTTTTTTTCTGATATCAGTGAGGATGTTTGACTTGTATTTGTTTTGCACATACATATAAACATGATATATACATCTGGACAAAAACCAAATCCTACCTGTTACACGCAAAAGTACAGCTACTGATTTCATATTACTCTTAATTGTAAATCAATAAAAACTACCCAAACAATTTCTAGAGGATAAAATTTCTTTTTTTTGTTTTTTTTTGCCAATGATGTTTAATTGAGAGTTACTAAAATACATTTTATTTGACTTGCTAGGAGGATTTAAGAGGAAAATGATGTCAAATAAGCACAGTATTAGATTCTTTTAACAATTATTCTTTTCATATGTAAATTCTCACTACAGCTAGAAATAAATTTGTTATTTCAGCAATTCGTAAGTCAGTGGAATATACTAATAAAACACTACATAGTAACACAATTTGAAGTCTGAAGTAGTATCAATACTTGAAATGAGAAATATTTTTTATCATAATGATACATCTGAAATTGCTAAATCATAGAAATAATTAAATACTTGATAAATTCATTAAGTTATTGTCTATGGGAAGTCAATGTATATATTATGAGTCTATTAATCCCTTTAGAAAAAATACAACTTGTTAAAATTATAAGAAACATTATTTTTTATCAGATTTCAATCTTGATACTTTAATTCAAGTTGATTTGAGAACTAAATTTTATAAACTATAATACTAAAAGTGGGCAGAACTAGGATTCCATTTCCTATTAAATGTTGAAAACATGTTTAAAACAGATGGATTTAGGAAATAATCATGCTTCAAGATAAAATGCTCAGAACCGACATCTAAAAACCCCAACTTTTGTCTCATAGGCTAAATATTTCACAGGTGTGATTAATTGTAGGCACCTTTTTACTTGCACTTGCATTCATCTGCTTGGAGATTTAATTAGTCATCGTTGCCTAACTTTGAAAATTCAGAACTTAAAAATAACACCTGGAAATTTCTCTTTCATTTGATGTAGATTGAAGGAAAATCTCCTGAGTAAATAATAGAAACTTCAGTAATAGATGTTGCTTTGTTTTAATAAAAAAGAATAAAGAGTATGTAGTGTAAAGAACCAGCTTTGAAAATGCTTCTGCTAATTTGTATACTAAACAATATATATCTATAACACTTATCTGAGAAGTTAGTGAAACATCTGTATACTCAATATAAATCAACTAACATATACTTTAAAAAATTCTTTAAACAAAAGCTGAATTCAGTAGAACAACCATCTTTGTGTAATCATGGTGACTATCACGTGCATTTAAAATAAAACTACACTATTAAAGAATGATTTGTATTTAGAAAGTAATGTACATGTATCTGTTTACATAGTTGCAAACATCAAGTTACACGCATGAAATGGTTAAGTTCTGGCGTTCAAAACATGAGGACAATATATTCACCAGCTGAATTGTATCACCTTGATAAACCTGATTGAATTATGGTGATTGTATGAGAATGAAGAGAAATGAGAAGAGACTAGTGAATGTTCTAAAAAGAGAAAATAGTACTAATGATAGATCAGGTATAAAGGCGCAAAGAGTCATCAGTGCCTACAGTTTCTAGCCTGGAAAATGAACACTGACACATTTGTCAGTTTCAAGAAACTGTGCCAGGTTCAATAAATATAAGAAAATTTTAGAAAGGAGGAAGGAAGTAAAGGCTGGAGAAGGAGTTGGAAAAATGTAAAAAATTGTATTTAAAATAATAACCATGGCTATGTGTTATACCATTGTTACTGGTAACTTGATGCTAGGTCCTAAGAACATCTTTTACTGATGCCTTATGGGCTCTCCCTGAAATATAAATCATCATATCCACTCATTCACTTATTAATTTTTAATGTTACCATCGACAAAATCCCTCTGGGTGCCTGTACGTAATTACCAAAATAGAGTACGATCATAAAATGAATAGAAGCTAAATTCAAAATTAAATAAAAGCAGGTCACCTACACATTAGGAAAGGCCCTGATACTGAACAAGCTAAGTCATTATCAAACTAGGAACAGATGGCCTAAAACAAAGCGTGTATGAAGACAAGGATGTCCTTAGGACAAGGTGTCTTTTATTGAGGAGTGAGGGAGCTTCCATAATATAAGAAACTTTTCATCTGTGTAACCTTTAGGGGATGCTTTTTTTCAAGGATATTTTATTCATTTTAAATACACCAGGGAGCATGCATTTGTAATTCTATGATTATATGTGTGAAATATTAGTAAGAGAAGCAAAGTTGATACATAGGACATCACAACATACCTCAGTTTATTGGACAGATGTGCATTTTCTTTGATTCTTGCACTGTATTGCTCCATGCTCAAAAGGATTCTGTAACCTTAAGGTTTGGGTTGTCAGAAACTTAGGATCTTCTGTAAGGCTTGCTAATCCTAGCACAGATACTACTATGGATATTTTCCCATAGCATGAGTTGTTATAAACTGAAATAGTTAGAATGTGAATGACTAAGTAGATAACCTGCTTTTCCATTTTTTCTGCCATCTTTAAACATCTCAATCTAGAATTAGACCTTTAAGAGCAGGGACAGACTGTGGTCATGAATAAATAGAATAATTTGCAGTTGCCACAAGGCGCTGGCCACTCTTTTGGCTGAGAGCTCTGATTTAACTTCACTTTTTCTTTCTTTATCCTTTGGAAATTACAGGAAGAGTTATCTGAATTATCTTTCAGAATTACAAGGAAGAGGCTAAAGGTAATAAAGGAGAAGAGCTTGTAACAGAATAAAGGAATGGTTTTTTACGGTATTTTTAATCAGATTTGATCAGCCTATTTGTGGCCTTGAGCTGGTAGTATATATTTACAGCTATACACACATTTATTAGTGAATACTTTTCATAATATTAAATAACTGTATTATTATAGATATGAAAGTCTCTAACACTTTATTTGTAACTCATTAAATGAATTGTTACTAGAAATTGTGATATTTCTATAACAGAATAACCATATAGCTTTAGTATAAACAGGTAAATGGTATTTATTAAAAATAAGTGGACACTCTACATCATCATTCATTGTATAACATTTACTTCTGAAAATAGTCATTTTAATATCTTTAAATTGTTTACCACATTCTTGATATAAAATAACGGACCTATTAGTAAAACAAAATGTATTTTTCATTTTATATGTGCTTGTATATTGGTATGAAAAATGTCAACAACAGAATAAAGAGACTACCTACAGATTGGGAAAAATATTTGCAAGCCATATATCTGATAAAGGGTTAATATGCAAAATATATAAGGAACTCAAACAATGCTATAGAAATTAAACAAATAATCTGATTTTACAATGGGCAAGGAACTAGAATAGAATTTCTTAAAAAGAAGACATGCAAATGGCCCAGAAATATGTGAAATGAGAGCTTATGATTGCTAATCATTAGGGAAATGCAAATTAAAACTACAATGAGATGTCAGTTCACACATGTTACGGTGGCTATTATCAGAAAGCTAAGTGTTGGCAAGAGTGTGGGGAAAAAAAGAGAGGCCTTGTATTTCCACAAACCTTATTGAGACTGTAAATTAAGCCATTATGAAAAATTGTATGCAGGTTCCTCAAAATCCTAAAAACAGAGTTACCATAGGATACAGAAATCCCACTACCAGGTATTTACCACAAAGGTTTGATATCAGTGTGTCGAAGAGATGTCTGCATTCCAGTGTTCATTGTAGCACTATTCACCATAGCTAAAAGATGGAATTAACTTGAATGTCTATTGACAGATGAATGGATAAAGAAAGTGTGGTGTAGATACACAGTGGAATACTATTCAGCCTTTAAAAAAGATTCTTTCATTTGTGATAAACTGGATGGAATTGGTAAACATTATCCTAAATGAAGTAAGCCAGACACAGAAAGACAAATGCTGTGTATTTTTATTTATGTGGAATCTAAAACAATAGAAATCATAGAACCAGAGAGTGGAATAATGGTTACAAGAAGCTGGGCGGGGGTGGGGGGAGGGGTAGAAGAAATAGAAAGATGATGATGCTCAAAAGGTAAGACAGGGGAAATAAGTTTTGCATTTTCTGACATGGTGAGAATAGTAAGTGATAGTGTATTTTGTACTTAAAATTATGAAGAGAGTAAATTTCAAATGTTCTCATTACAAAAAATATTAGTATTTGAGGTGATAGAAATGTTAACTAATTTGATTTAATTATTCCACATTGTATGCATGAATCATGATATCACTTTGTACCCCATAAATATATATTCTAATTTGTCAGTTTATAGGTTTTTTTTAAACAACTAGAATACATTTAGGATTAATTTGCAGATTGCCAAGTAAGGATATTGGTTGTGGGCTACAATATAGGCAAATGTTAGATTGAATGCCTGAATGTATGTAGCACAAATGGCTGCAGGACAGAAAGAACTGGAACAAAAAGAATTGACAGTGATAGTTCTGTAAGAGTGGGAAGTAAGGATTGATTGAAACATTGAAATTTCATTTTTGAGAGCCAATTCATAATGCAGTAGAGATTAAGCAACTCTGGAAGATGTTTAAACAATGATGTAGAAAATAGCATAGCAAATAATTAAGGGTGAATTTGTGCAGCACACCCCCAAACCGGAGCAAGGGGCCGCACGTATAGTAACAAATGAAAAACATAGAGAAAACAGAAAAGGAAATGCATTTACTTGAAAGTACAGCCTTATAGTCTTGTTATATAATATTAATTCTATGTAACTGTATCATTCACTTTCACTTAGAATATATCTATGATTTGGGAACTCACTTTTCATTCATGTGTACTCCGCACCTAGAATAGAAATACACATCACGATAAATGAGTCATCTTCAGCAGTCATAAAATCATGTCTTAGGTAATTTCTTGTTTTGCATATTTACATCTGCCATGAGCCCTGTGGACTCTAGAAAGCCACATTAGCCAGGTTAGGCGATTGCAAACAAAAAATATGAAGGAATTCAAGAAAAAATATACGCAAAGATTTTGTTTTCTATTACATAGGAGTCTGCATTTCTAAAGTAGTTAGATTAAAAATTACAAGGCAGTAGAAGGGCACTGTTAATTTCTACCACTGATTCATCATGCAAATTGCAAAATACATTTATCACCAAGAAAAAGACATTTGTGTAAAAAATGGACAAAGGCTTTTTGCTGGGATGTTGTTAGATCATCTACCAAGTCAAAACGGTTGTACATTTTGTTAATATGTTACTGGAATAAAGTAATGCTGCATATTTAGCACTGGATTATGTGACCTGCTGCCAAAATTTGTATCTCTGATTACAAGGTGCAAGCTTAAGTACTTTCTCACTGATTTATGTCTGATGCATTATAGTCTACTGACTGACAGGGTAATTAACTATATTTGTTAATTGGATGGTAAAATACATTTTTGTTCTTCTGTTTTAGTACTTAAAAAAATTTGAGACTAAGGTGAAAAGTACATAATATGATAAAAAATTAACCACGTTAAAAATGAGACCTAGTGCCATTTGTTCTTAATTTGTTACGAAACAATCCAAACTAGAGATGTAAACTCAATTATGTAAGTTAACAGGCTTATAACAAATACCATTTCTATACCTAGCAAGTAAGTTCATGTTAAGCAAATGAATAAGTACACATCTTCTCTTCAAGCAGAAGGTGTTATAAATTGCTATTAAAATCCAATTGATATTGCATTTTTAAGGACATATGCGCTATTTTCATTGCTTTATAGGGGTTTTCATCTACCAATAGTTTAGTGCCTCCTTCTCTAATTTATACTTTTCTGAATTTTATTTCTCAAAAGATAAATATGGAAATATCTGTGTGTATACATTTGAAAAAATTGAAAGGAAAGATAATATCGTACTTTAATAAGAAATATGTTGAGATGTTTACATTAAAAATTGCTATTATACTCTATATTTCATCCAGTAACTCATCTTAATGATACTCCTGTAATCTTAATGATACACCTGTAATAAATGAAACATTGTTAAGAGATGAAATTTTATATTAACAGTGAAGTTTTTATCTTCAGATACCTCCCTCCATTAATCCATGCCATTATAGCATTATAATGTTTTCTATTTTTAATAAAGCACTTGTGATTTATGGGCTTGACCAATAGTAACTAACATTTTGAACCTGGGGAGTTTATTCACCTATAAAGAGAAAGTTAAATCATATATTTTTGTGTGTAGTCTATTGTGAGTAAACAGAAGGCAGAGAAATGAGAAGTAGTGAGGAAAGAAACAAGGTTCTAAATAAATACTGAGCAAATATAAATTCCATGTGGAACAACATGGCACCAATTCCAATCAGCTTCAAGAGTTAAGTAGCTGGAACTGGGAAAGGAGAGTCATCTTCCAGGAGCAGGAAAAGACCAGTGTAA
>PVKP010034522.1:0-24141 GCA_004027715.1 Plecturocebus donacophilus
GGGATGGGATGGGATGGATGGGATGGATGGGATGGGATGGGATGAGATGGCATAGGATGGATGGATGGGATGGATGGGATAGATGGGATGGGATGGATATGCTATTTCTACCATAACACACAACATGAACATCACTACTATAAATTCCCAGTAACAAGATTTCACCACGAAGATAAATACCCAAGAAGACTTCAGGGCAAGGGCGGGACTGGAAAGGGGACTAAGAAGTGAACAGATTTAAATGGTTAGAAAAAGGGAGGGGCAAATACTGGGAGGGAAAATGGTATCAGTGGAGGATTGTAGGAAGACTGGAGACACATTTTCCGCAAGTGAAAGGTTGTCCACTTTGACTTATTTTTAACTAATAGCAGTAAGTCTATTTCTTCCACAGACTTATCTATGTAATCGCTAAGTGGTGAGTGTACACCTTATCCATTACCACGGTGTGTTTAAAAGCAGAGCCTGGAGATGCAGAGGCTCATCCAGAAGAGGTTAAATAAATCATGGAACATCCCACAGGCAGAATGTGACCTGTGAACGTGACCTTATTTGGAAACAGATTCTTTAAGATCAATCAAGTCTAGATGAGGATTTGCTGGACTAGGGTGGGCCCTAATGCCATATAACTAGTGTCCTTATAAGAAGAGGAGAACAGACACAGAAACTGACACACAGAGGACAGGCCATGTGCCGCAGAGGCTGAGATTGGAGCAACACAGCTGCAGCCAAGGGTGCTAGGGATAGCTGGCAACCCCAGGAGCCAGGACGAGGCAAAGAGGAATCCTCCCCTACAGGTTTCAGAGGGAGCGTGGTGCTGCCGACACTTCGATTTTGAACTTCTGGCCTCCAGGACTGGGCTAGAGTACATTTTAGTTGTTTTAAGTCACTCAGCAGGTGGCAGTTTGTGACAACAGCCTGAGGACATGGATACAATGCATCGATTGTGTTCTAAGAGAAGCAGAATCTGGCTTTGGGTTTGATATTTCACATCTTTTCTTTTTAGATGAAGTTTTCACTCTTGTTTCCCAGACTGGAGTGCATGGTGATCTTGGTTCACCACAACCTCTACCTCCCAGGTTCAAGTGATTCTCCTGCCTCAGTCTCCTGAGTAGCTGGGAGTACAGGCACCCACCACCACGCCCAGCTAATTTTTTAATATTTTTAGTAGAGACAGAGTTTCACCATGTTGGCCAGGCTGGTCTCGAACTCCTGACCTCAGGTGATCCACCCGCCTCAGCCTCCCAAAGTGCTGGGATTGCAGGTGTGAGCCACCGCGCCCAGCCTCTGATATCTTACATCTTACAGGTAGAAAAATAAAAATTTTAAATCAATTTTGAATTACACAAGTCAAACCAAAGATGCCAGTAGACATAGCCTGTTAGATCCAATGTAGCCTAGAGCTGCCTCCTTAACCATTTTAAGTTTGGCCTGTAGGGTTTTCTGCACCTGGTGAACTATCACAGGTGGAGGGGTAAACAGACTGCAGCCTGCACTCGTGCCAGTCACTGAGTTTTTCCAATTCCATGTAGCCAACTGTTCGAACCATATGCAAATAAGACAAATGCTGAGCCGTCACCAACCCGACTGCGTCTGTGCCTCGCTTTCCTCTTTCTGTCCATACATCTTCTACCACATGGCTGTGCTGGGGTCTCTGAGTCGACTCTGCCTCGGAAGGCTGCTCGATTTGCAAATCGTTCATTGCTCACTTAAACTCCTTTAAATGTAATTCGTCTGAAGTTTTCCTTTTATCAGGCTCAAGAGCGACCCGTCACTGCTTTGGTCTGGATGAGCCTGGGTCACCTGCAGAGCCACATGCCTGGTTGCCCTCACCCGGCACCTCTGCTGAGCTCCTCCTCCCCACAGCCCCGGACCCACAGGCCTCGCCTGCTCCGTCCTCTCGCGGAAGGACCTGTCTTACTGCCCCTCGTGTCACTGAACTCGCAAAGCCCTTTCACTGTCCTGTATGTTACCACTTAACGACAAACTGTTTAACCCTCAAACCGAACATAAAAGTATGTAAGTCCCCTCTCCCCACCAAGATCCGCCATCTGTCTTGGGACTGGGGGTCCTGATGCGCCCTCTGAATCCCATGGCACCCAGTGCTGTCCTGAGCCAAGGGGTCTGGCACATGACTGCTGCCACCCGGCAAGGAACAGAAAGAGCAGCAAGGGGTTGGCTCAAGGTCAGGGTGAATCTGTTCTCCCTCTCTGTGCTGGAAAGTGGGGCACACGTTCTGTGTGTTGGGGAAGGTTTAGGATGTCACCTATTAGAGAAGGAGCACCCTTTTCCAGGGAGTCCCTCAGGAGACTGGGCGGAGTGAGTGGAGAGCCGTGCTGGAGGCCCCGGGCTGGACTCAGGAGGCAGCTCTGGGTAGAAGCAGGAGGTGATGATTAGGACCCGAAAATTCACATAGAAAAGGCCCTCACAACAAAGCCCCATACGCTTTTGGAAAATAGAGGTCAGGTGCAGTGGCTTATGCCTATAATCCCAGCACTTTGGGAGGCCAAGGTGGTGGATCACCTGAGGTCAGGAGTTCAAGACCAGCCTGACCAACACAGCAAAACTCCATCTCTACTAAAAATACAAAAATTAGCTGGGTGTGGTGGCACATGCCTGTAGTCGCTGCCACTAGGGAGGCTGAGGCAGGAGAATCACTTGAACCCAGGAGGTGGAGGTTGCAGTGAGCTGAGATTGCACCACTGCACTCCAGCCTGGGTGAGAGTGTGACTGTCTCAAAAAAAAAAAAGAAGAAAAATCTTTTCCCGCAGAGATCTTGAGAAAAAAGCCCTGCTTTGAGGTGGGGCGGGAGGAAGGAGAGGGAGGAGGAAGAGTGGGAAGGTCCTGATGGGGTTTAGCAGCTCTTCAGAGATGGGGGTTCCTCAGCAGGCAGGACCACGAAGGGGCTGCCCGGACATCCGGACCCTTCTCAGGGCCAAGCTCCAGCTGCCTGGCACCGAGAAATGGAGACGGCAGCCAGGGCTGGGGGAGGCCTGCCTGGGGCTTCTCACAGGGCTCCGCAGGCACCGAGCAAGGAAGGCCCGTGTGCTGCTCCACTTGTAGGGTGGGGCGCTGCCTGGGGCCTCAGACCCCAGGGTCACATCCTTCGGTGGTTCAGTCCCCAGCAGGGGCCCGTCCTGGTCCCTACAATGCACCTAGGACAGGCTAGTTCCTCTCCTGAGAGTCCAGAGGGAATGTTCTCCTCGCCTCTCCGGGCTCCTTCCCCACTGGACACACAGCCCTGCAGTGGCGCTGCCCGCTGCCCGGGAGCTCGGCACATGCGGGCACCTGATGGGGCGGAGCCGAGTAGGACACAGGAGGCATTTTAGGTTCAAAACATCCTCATGAGCTGTGACAGCCCTGCAGGCAAACCCCTCCGGGGGCTGGGTCTTCGTGTGTAAAGGGAGGGGCCGGCTGCAGCGAGCGCTACCTCCTCCTCCATGGATGATGGTAAAAAGTGCCCTTGTCCATTTCCAAGCGGGGCATGATCGAAACTAGCCCTGGCCAGGTGCGGTGGCTCATGCCTGTAACTCCAGCACCTTGGGAGGCTGAGGTAGGAGGATCGTTTGAGACCAGGAGTTTGAGACCATCCAGGGCAACACAGCAAGACCCCATCTGTACCAAAAAAAAAAGGCCAGATGTGGTGACATGTGCCAGTAGTCTCAGCTACATGGCGGGATCACTTGAGCCCAGGAGTTCAAGGCTGCAGTGAGCTAGGATCGCACCACTGCGCTCCAGCCTGGGTGATAGGGCAAGACCCAGTCTCACAAAACAAAACATACCAAAACAAAATAAGCCCAAACAACACCCATGCAGGCACTGGGCGAAGGCCAGAGGAAACAGGTACTCGGTACTCTGCGGTGCCTGTCTGGGCAATGCCTATCAAGACTACAAACGGGCATGCTCCTGGACCCAGTAACTCCACTTCTGGGGCTTTCTTCCGTAGACTCATTTGTGTAATTGCTAAGTGTCAAGTCTACAGCTTATTCATGATGATGGTGCTTTGAAAAGCAGAGCCTGGTGACAGAGAGGCTCGTCAAGAAGAGGTGAAATAACTCATGGCCCAGCCGCCCGCACAGGCAGCCACCATCCCTGTCGGAACATGACAGGGACCCTCATTCCTTTCATCTCCACGATGGAGCGTAAGTGGAGAGCGCCAGCTGCAGAGCCATCTGGACGAATGACACCATGTGCAGTTTCAAAAAAAGGAAAGGGAGTATCTGCCTGTCTGATGTTGCCTGGACTATCTCTGGCAGGCTCTGGAAACACTGGCTGCCTCCGGGGAAGGGAACAACGGGCGGGAAAACGTTCATCAGATGCCCCTTGTGATTTTTCAAACTTTCCATCGTGGGAATGGATTATCCACTCAGAAAATTACTTTTCAGCCACTGTTTTGCTTTTGAGCTGAGAGACTGGCGAAGGCCATATTTAAGCACTGACCTGGTTCCTCCTCACTGCCGGGTGTCCCCAGCTCTCCCACGATGACCAGGACCAGAACCGGGACCTCTGTCCTGTCTCCACTAGAACAGGGCCAGGCCGTGTTTTCCCGAGCTCCCCTCTCCCTCTCTCTTCGAGAAGCCTTTCCGCTTCCAACATTCTTCAGAGATGAAGCTTAGTCACTGTTGTGCAAGGGATGTTCACGGCCTGTGAAAACTCCTTGCTAGTTCTGTGAGTACAGAATGTTCGTATTGCAAGTGTACATAGTTAAAAGAGAATGCAACTGTGACCAAGCCCTCAGAGGGCTCTTAAGAGCACGGACCACGGTGTCTGCTCCTCCCATGGCCCTATCCCCTTGCAGGCTGCCCCTGTGTGAGTGCTGGAACGAACCTAACCCAGTCCTAGCGGAGGCGAGAGAGGTGAACTGCTGACGGCAAGGGGATGAGAGCGTGGAGTGTTCGTCTGGTGGTGGGAACACCTCGTTTCTGGTGGGCTGAATGATTCTGTATCACTGCAATCTTTCCAAGTTCAGAAGCTGCTCCCTTCTTTCCACCTGGCCTTCCTGCTTCCTTCCCGCTCCTTCCAGAGCTGGTGACTCCTGTGGGGAAACAGGTGACACTCTGGACCACAGAGGGGGAAGGGAAACTTTTGGTGGGAGGGACAGGTGAAATGCTAAGCCTCACAGTGTGTGCACTGGGGATGTGTGTGCAGTTTAGGGGCACAGGGGGTGAACCTTCCTGGAACCAATCATAAACTCTACCTGCTGACTGATACCTGAAATGCTTTTAAGAAGGGGTCGAGTCTTGCAGCATCAACACGTTCTTTGCACAACGCCACCCTCTTTACAGAGGGCGTACACAGCCTGGCTCCATCTGCCCCTCACAGATGAAGAAACTGGAGAAAGTTCAGTCACTTATCCATAGTCCTTTAGCAAATACACGGCAGGGGCCACACCTCAGCTCCATGGTCCTGACTAACCCAAACGCTTTCAGCCACAATTAAACTGGGATATCACTGAGAGAAAGAACACAGACTTAAAATCACATTTCAGCTCTATGAGTTAGTCTCCCAGAAGTGGGGCTTGACCGGCTGACAGGAAGGAGAGCTTGGATGACCCTGGGTGACTGAGAAGAGGGGTCTCGGAGGAGAGAGGGGCAGAGACGGAGTGAGCTTGGGACCCCACATGCTTCCTAAGGTGGGGCTGCTGCAGGTACCGAGGGACAGGCTTCCTCCAAAGAGGTTTTTCTTCCATCCAGCCAGGAAGGGAGATCAACAAAGAAGAGCCTTCCACTGACGTTTATGCTATTCAATCAGCAGAGAAGCAGCTGTCTCATGCAAGTCAGGTAAAGTGAGATTCTTACACTTTTTTTCAATGTTGGCATCAGCATTCATAAATAAAGGGGAAAATGCCATGCTGACACGATCCCTCATTACTGTTTCTGTGATAAGGTCTGTGGCCCAGGCTGAGGTGTGATGGTGCAATCACGGCTCACTGCAGCCTCAAACTCCTGGGCTCAAGCGATCCTCGCACTTCAGCCTCCTAAGCAGCCAGAACTCCAGGCAAATACCATTACACCAGCTCATTTTTTAACTTTTTATTTTTGTAGAGATGGGGTTTCTCTATGTTGCCCAGGCTGGTCTTGAACTCCCGGTATCAAGTCGCCTCTGGCCTCACCCTCCTAAAATGATGGGAACAGAGGTGTGAACCACCATGCCTGGCCTCCCATTACTTTTAAATAGAACAATGTATTTCTCAACCATAGGGTCAATGGCTGAAGTCGAATCTTTCAGGAAAGCCTTGGGTTTGCTCAGTAAATGAACAGCTCCCGGGCGGCTGCCGTGGGCGCTCAGGAAGCGGTGCTAAGATGGACTGGAGCAAGTTCCTGTGGTCTGGGGGGAAAATGGGATGAAAACAAAAAAGCAGCCCCAACGCCACCACACAATAAAGTCGAGAACCAGGAAAGCAGGGGGAGCTCAGGGAAGGGGGCAGAGCCTGAGGGCGGGCGGGGGGAAGGTGGCTCAGATGCCCCAGGAAACAGCTGGCCCCGATCCTGGAGAAACACGCGGATCTGCTCCAGCCCGGGGGCCCCTCCTAAAGGCCCAGGCAGGACTGGGCCGTGGCAACAGTCACCCGAGAACACTCTGGCCAAAGGACAAACCGGTGCCCGCTTTCAGTTCCTTCTGAGAATGCCTCGCCTCTCTTCTCCTGCTCCTCCAGGACTCTGTTCAGGACGCCGCCAGCCTCTGCGGGGAACAGCGCCTTTGATTCTCCCAGGCAGCAGCCAGGCCCAATGAGCGATCAGAAACTGCTCCTGGCAGCCACACAGAACACCATGTGAAAGGGGCTCCAGACACTGGGGAGCCACGGGCTGGTGACTTCACAGGGCTTGGCCCTGCTGGCGGGCGCTGCAGAGGAGGAGGAGGAGAGCAGAGGCGCCCCGCTGGCCGCGGGACAGCAGTGCGGGCTGGAAACGGAGGCCTGGCCTTCTGAAGCCATGAGGTCTAGGCCTGGTTTCACCACTCAGTAGCCATGGCTCTGGGACAAATGCACCCCTTGCTTTGGTAAAAATCAACCAGGTAGACCAGATGGCTATCTGGTACAATCCAGCCCCTCTACTGCGTGCATGGGATGAGCTGGAACCTCCTTCCTGCCTTTTTCATGCGTAAGGTCTGGAATGACAAGAAAGAAGGAAACCATATATTCTGCTGACTGTTGTTTCAAGAGGCGTCAAGTGAGAAGAGAAACCTCTGCATTTACACTGGAGTGAGGTTTTGCTTATACATGGTTTTAAAACCTCCCACCCTCCCTCCTCAGAGAGTGAGGGCCCGGGTGTTGTTCCCTACTTTGGAGGGAGGATGGCAAGCCTCATAAGGGGGAACGGTGGCCCAGGGAGGTGCCTGATGAAAGTGCCACAGCCAGAGAGGGCCGGGAGCACCCGTGCTGAGGAGCTGTTAACACACAGAGAGACGGCCAGCAGGCAGGCGCTGCGCCACGCTCAGGCCAGGCGGGTGGGCTGCGGCCCGGAACCCAGGCTCTGATGTTTGCTTAGGACATCGTTTCTCAAAGAGCAAATCCACCGCTGTCATGTTTCGGCCCTTTGTTTCTCAGGTGGCCTCTGGCCTGGCTCCTGCACCCTCTCCCTGTGCGGCCCCGTCCCCCACAGGTTTTATCTTCTCCGGCCACTCAGGCCTAGAGAGCCGTGCCCTCCGGGGCGGCCGACCTGAGTGCCCAGCCCTCTGGCTCCAGAAGGGCTCTGGGGAGTGTAGGCAGCTGCAGGAACCTGAGGGGCTGGGGAACGGGGGTGTCCTTAGGGCCCCAGCCACCCCCTCCTTCCTGCCTTTCCTCCAGCGACTCCTTTGCCCTGGTGCCTCCAGGCCTGACTCCTAAAACCCTGCTCCCACCCCTGGGAAAAGCCCTGTGGGAACCCCAGCTGAATGTGCGGTGTTTCCTATCCCGAATCATCTAGTTTCCAGCCTCCACTCCCAAACCAGGGTAAGGACTGGCCGGCGCCATGGAAGGAGCTGAGCTCTGGGCCAGAAACCTGGGCTGGACCCTAAGCCACCACCTGCAAGCTGTGAGGCCTCTGGGGGCTCGGCTCAGAGCCTGGTTCAGTCTCTGAACAGCTGAGCTGCCCGTGGGCTCTGTATGTTGAGTAGGAGGTAAGAAGCTCTGTCTAACAGGGCCCGTATCAGTAAGGGCAGCTGCCATCCATAGCAGGTGGTGTCTCCGGGAGAAGACCCTGCTGGTTGGAAGCTTGGAACCAGCTCTGGCTTCTGCCTTGCCTGGGGGATAGCAGTGTGACACGCCTGAAGTTCAAACTGCAGCTCACCCCGGGCCAGCTCCATCCTGCGGCCCCTCCCCACAGGCGCAGTGTGGAGATGAGAAATCTCAGACGAGCCCTCTCTGACAAGTTGGGGTCTCCCCCAGGCAGTCCTGGCCATAGCCATCCTAGCGCCCGCCGCCACCGCCGGCCACGATGCTCTCTGGAAGCTGCTCCTGAGGGTGTGGAGCCAGTCCCTGGTTTCCCATCACCTGGAGACGTCAGAAATTGGAAAAAGCTGGACACCCCCGAGGTGAGTTCCGGGAGCCACACGCCAGTTCACTGAACAGCGCCTGCCCCAGGGTGGCGATAGGTCATATCATGGTGCCACCTAGGCCCAGCAGCCCACTGCCTCTGTGACCCACTGCAGGCTGCTGCTTGGTTTGCACAGAGGCAGGAATATCCTACGCAGGGCAGGCCTTCCGCCATTTCTTCTCTTTACCCCCAGCCCAAGGTGGGAGTGGCAAGGTCACCTTCAAGACCATCCTACCATTCTCCACCCTCTGCGTTGGTGGATGCATTCCAGAACCATCCATCCAACCTGTCCCACTCTACCTCCCACAGCCCCAACCGCCCATACGTCTCTGCAAGAAAGAAGCCTGTGCTCAGGGCTGCCTCACTGACACCCCATCCCATGCCAGATCTCTCTGAGAACCTCTGTGGTGGACAAACATTTCAGCTTCAGCTTCCCTCCACACTCTTGGAAAACAGGCTGCTTAACATATAATAAGTTTATGGTTATCATTTACACACTAATTAATGTTTAACATTTTCTCAGTTTTTTGTTTTTTGGGTTTTTCTTTTGATACGGAGTTTTGCTCTTGTTGCCCAGGCTGGAGTGCAACGGACTGATCTCGGCTCACTGCAACCTCCACCTCCCAAGTTCAAGCGATTCTCCTGCCTCAGCCTCCTGAGAAGCTGAGATTGTAAGCATGCACCATCACGTCCAGCTAATTTTTTGTATTTTTAGTAGAGACAGGGTTTCTCCATGTTGGTCAGGCTGATCTCGAACTCCTGACCTTAGGTGATCTGTCCACCTCAGCCTCTCAAAGTGCTGGGATTACAGGTGTGAGCCATCATGCTCGGTTCTCAGTTTTAATTCCTAATATGGGCTGGGTTTGGTGGCTTAGGCCTGTAATCCCAGCACTTTGGGAGGCCGAGGAGGGAGGAGCATGGGAGCACAGGAGTTCCAGACCAGCCTGGGCAACATGGTGAGGTCCCCATTTCTACAAAAAATAAAACATTAGCTGGGCATGGTGGCATGTGCCTGTGGCCCCAGCTAGTCAGGAGACTGAGGAGGGAGGATTGTTTAAGCCTGAGAGCTTGAGGCTGCAGTGAACCATCATGTGCCACTGCACTCCAGTCTTGGTGACAGAAAGACTCCATCTCTAAAAAAAAAAAAATTCTAACACGGTGAATATTGATTCATATGACCCACAGAAAAAAGCTCTTTGGGATCTTCATTTTTAAAAAATTTCTCACCAATCTATATTTTTTAAAAACAAAACAAAAAAGGGGTGTCATTTTTACCTTTTGCAAACGTCTTGAACAGCTGGCTTGAGATGCTAGGTTTATGTACCCGCTAGTGCCCTCATTCCCTGTGGGACAGTTTTGCTCTAAACCCTTGCCTGGGCAGTCCCCAGTCCCCGTTCCCACCGAGTCTAACCTGACCTGCTGAGTAGAGTATCTGAGCCATAGGGACAGCTGGGATGCTTCTCAGGCTGCAGTTCCCAAACCTGGCTGGGCCAAAAGTCACCTGGGAGCATTGAGAATGCACGTGCGAAGGTCCTAAGTGATGAGGCCACTGGTGACTTGGGTGGTCAGGCACGTTTTGGAACCATTCATTTAATCCAACTCCCTATTTCACAGGTAGGACACTTCTAAAGTGAGTTTTAGTTATCGTTCTTCATGGTCATGCGGTGCCAGCGCCCAGTCCTGTGTCTCACAACTTCCTGCTATGGAAGAGCAAATTCCCTTCCTTCTGTGTTCCCAGCCCCCTGCGTGGTCTCTGATGGGAATTACTCTCCCTGCAGCTAAGGTCAGCCTCATGCAGAAACTGCCTGGAATCATGCCTCGTCCCTGGGTACCAGGCGTTCATGCAGCCGCTGGCCAGGCCAGCTCTCCTGAGCCCTGCTGCTCCTTTCCAGCCAGCTGCTTTGAGACCTTGCTCTGAATGTTCCTAAAAGACAAGTTTCACAACTGGCTGGTGTCCCCCCAACCCCACTCCAGCCCTGTCCTGCACGCACCCCTCTCTGAGCGGGAGTTTCTGGACTCTCGGTGTTATAGCTGAATGGCTCTGGCCCCGGCCCCAGCCCCCGCCCTGGCTGAGCTCACTCTAATTCATATTTTAATCTGGAGTAAGGTTGGCGGCTGCAGATTTTGGTTATAGGCTCTAAGAATCTGTTTTATGATATTTTATCATTGAAACGATTCAAAATATGTTGGAAAATACCTGAGCGATCTTGGAGTCAAAGTGTCATGGTAATATGGAAGCTAAAAAACGATTTCTATCAAAAAAAAAAAAAAAACAACTTAGGAAATTTTCCAAGGTTCTTATTCTTCTAGAAGGAATCCGGAAAATCTGCAGTTTTATAGGGCTTTGTATACCCAATAGCATTCTGCACCTAGTTGTTAAATACTTGGCTCTAGCATATGGGTATTTACACAGGAACTAACAGAACAAAACAGAGATGGTGATGGAGCGGGAGGGAGGTGGGGATCTCGCAGGGGCTAATTTTAGATCAGTCCCGGCAGCGCTGCCGGTCGCAGCTTCTGCTGTCTGCCCGGTGCCTTCTTCATGCTTGCCTGGAGGCGGGAGTTCTACACCATGAACCCAAAATGTAACCCTAGATACTTCCCTCGAACAAAAGACAACAGCAGATGTGCGACTTAAGGTTGCCACTAGAAAGCAGTCCTCAGTCCTGGGAGGGAGAGAGAGGCTCCTCTGTGGCTTTGAGACAGAAGTTCTGCAACAGAACGTTTCTCATAGACAATGGTCTCGGAAAAACCATTTGCCAAGGATCCGTCAATGAAGGGGAAATGCTGGCAGCCTCAGTTCCTCTAATGATCAGTATTCGTGGAATCACAAAAGCGACAGGCGTTGTTTGGTGCTACCTCGGCAGAATGTGATAGAGCTGGGATGGGCCCCAGCGTGAGAATCATAGACGGTAAGAATCAGCAGTGACCTTGGGGGACAAAGGTCTCAGAACCTCATTTTCGGTGGACGAAGCGCAGGCCCTGAGGGGTGAGCTGTGATGCCAAGGACCCACCGCACTCAGAAGCAGGTTCACGACCATGACTCAGGCCTGCAGGCCGCAGCCTGGGGCTCCTGCTCTGTGCCAGGCGGTTTCCGACGGTGACTTCATCCCTGAGGGATGCTGGGGAGAAGACCGTTTGTGTGTGCGACAGGAAAGAGCGTAGTCTGAAGTCAGAGGTGTGTCTGCCCTGGGCTGCTTCTCCGTGTCCCCCTCCTCCCCAGCGGGGCTCCCTCGGCCAGCTGCCAAGGGTGCACAGGGTGGAGGAGGTGGTGGAAGGCCAAGACGTGGCACTTTGGATTTGGGAGGGGAGGGAAGAGGAGGAGGAAATGAGGCTGCCCTGGGCTTTTTACTGAGTCAGCATGGTGACTGTCATTTCCTAGAAGGAAATAAGGGAAGGACACCAATTCAGTAGGAGACTCAAGGGCCTTTTTTTTTTGAGATGAAGTCTCGCTCTTGTCCCCCAGGCTGGAGTGCAGTGACTCGATCTCAGCTCATACAGCCTCTGCCTCCGGGGTTCAAGCGATTCTCCTGCCTCAGTATCCCAAGTAGCTGGGATGACAGGTGCCTGCCATCATGCTCGGCTAATTTTTGTATTTTTAGTACAGACAGGGTTTCACCATGTTGGCCAGGCTGGTCTTGAGCTCCTAACCTCAGGCCATCTGCCCGCCTTGGCCTCCCAAAGTGTTGGGATTACAGGCGTGAGCCACAGTGCCTGGCCAGGACTTTCATACTCTCAGCTGATGCCAAGGTGCCCGGTGAGCAGGGGAAAGGCTTCCTGGCACTGGCTGAAGGATGGGGCCAGAATATTCCTGGGCAGGTGTGCCCTGAGGTGCGCTGTCCTGCCTGAGCATGCCTGGAGATGTTCTTAGATCAGAACTCGTGCTCTAGCTTTCAGAAAGGTCATTCCAGCCTTGATCTCTCTGAGATGCCTGTTTATAACACAGCATCGTTCATGTCGATTGTCCCGGCAGAGCCGGTACACACAGGTATCGCTATGATGTCAAACAGCAGATCTAGTGTGAGGGTAAACTTGGAACTAACCCCGTTGAGATGGGGTATGGGGAGGGTCCCGTGGCTGCGAGGCCCTGGAAGCATGCCTCTTCCAGGGAGGCCTCCATCATCAGAGCTTCCACCTGCAACATCCCTGCCCTGTGCTGACCGGGGAACTCCACAGCAGCTCCCCTACTGTGCCTGGATTCGGACGCTGCCTGCTTCAGACTGTTTCCCATCCCTCTTGAAATTCCTGGTTGTTGACAATTTATTTATTATTCTAGGTCTTGAGGAAACTTCCTAAAAACTGGGGAAGAAGTATTCTTCGACTTTCTTGAGTCCCAGGACGCTTGGATAATCTGAGGAAACTGATAAATGAAGCATGGGTGCACAGATCTCTCTCTCGAAAATAAATTCAGGGCAGTTCTGACTCCCCAGATGTCAGGTTTTAGGAATCTGTATTCCAAGGGGTCTCAAGATGTTCTTGTGGTTCCCTCACCTCCAGGGCAGCCTGCCTCCCTGCGCCAGCGTCTGAGGGGAACTATGCCCATTTTGCACCCTGAACCTCCAAACTCGGAAGTCTCTGAGAGACCCCGAATAGGAGAAAATGTGGCTGAAGTTGAGGTGGAATATCAGTGTGATAACCAAATCAAGACCACGCCTCGCTGGGGCCGTCACACAGAAGCTTCCGGAGCATGATGGTTTTTAAAATCTCTAATTGTACCTGGAGTTTGTTTCTGTACTTTCTACAGTTCAGCTCTGAGTCCACTCTGAACCCTTGATGGTGGCTCCTCCCCATCACAGACTCAGTGGCTCACTGCTCATGGGACGGATCCCCTCCTGGGGGGCTCCAGTGGCCCCCACGATGGTCCCATTCCTGGGTGGTTTAGCCTCACCCTGGAGGGTCCCTCAGATCACCCAGGCTCACTGCTCTGGATGAGGCACAGGTGAGAAGGACTGTGGGTGACGCAGGGAGGGCTTTGAGCCACCGTCCCCTCCCGAAGTATATCCTAGGCCATTTCCAGGTGCACAGCTCTCAGAGATGAAAAGAACACACTATTCTACCTGGCACAATGGGGTGTGGGCCGCAGAAGCACATTCCCAAACCTCCACTTTGGAGAGCCACATTCAGCAAAGCAGGAGAAGGTGGCGGATGGAGTGTGGTTCCTGCCTGGCTTTCCCCTTCCTGCCGGGTCTCCCAGGAGGCCAGGTGGCGGCTGCAGCCAGTGGCAGACACTCCCTTCCTGGGGTGCTGGCTGCAGCCGGCTGCCATGGGACTCCAACCAGGGCTCTCCTGGGGCTCTGTTGACTCAACACATCATCTGACGCCACCCGGCAGGCCCTCTGGGTGTCAGGTGCCAGTGAGACGGGCTGGGGAGGCTGGGACGGTGTCCAGACCGCCGCCTCTGCCCCAGCACTGGTTTCCATGGTGCTGTTCCCAGCTCCGAGCTCTCCTCATTCACATCACGCCGGGAGAGGCCGGGATCGTGAGCTCTAGTGGTGTCTGCCCCCAGTGATTAATCAATACGATTCTCCACAGAGGAGGAAGAGAAGAGGATGGAAAGCTGCAGATGAAAGGGAATCAAGCGTCTCGTGCTGGAAACAAATGCGTTGGTTGCATCCTTTCAAAGACAATCCAGAATCTCAAACCTAGGCTCTACCTCTGCCCCTTGACAACAACGACAATTCTGGGAGTTCGGGGCCATGATAAAAAATGATAGCATCACACCTGAATTGTTGCCTGTGTTTTTAATAGAGAGGCAACCGCTTACCCCAAGGGAAGTGGGAAAGGAGCCCTTTTGCTGGGGAGCTTGGAATTCCTAACACTTCCTGCGTCTGATGCACAGTGAATGCCACTGGCAGCGCGTGTTTTGTGGTGGGGAGAACTCAGCCCTCTGCATGATTTGAGGGTCTGGAAAGCCCCCTGCCCCCTTCCAGATACCTCATGTACTTGACAAACTTCCACGATGTCCGCCTCCCCTTTCTATACACCGCTCTTCCCTGGAAGGCTCCTGCTTTGTTATTCTGGACCAGTCTGCAGAAGGCAGGCCGGATACTCCTCAAAGGACCCAAGCGAGGAGCAGCCGTTAGGCAGGTGCAAGGGTGGGAGGGAGGACGGGGCCAGGGTGCCCGGGCGCCCGGATTCAACTGTGCCACAGCGTACATGTTGCCTCCACGTCATGTCCTCTTTGGTGCCAGGTTTCTAGAATCAGTGCATGAAAAATGATATCCGAACATGGTGCTTAGGGGAGCTGCAGTTTTTCCACGTATCTTCCGATTCACTCCACAGCTTCAGCACTATTGTCAGCTAAGCCCATCCTCTGTGAAGCCCTCCCTGGTTTCTAGAGTGAATCATTCCTCCTTTTCATGCTCTTAGCACATTCCAACGTTATCAAATGATAGTGCGCTGGGGTTGTTTCTTGATGCATCTCGGTTCTTCCAGGAAGCGTGAATGACTGTGGGTCCCTTTATCGGCCTCCCACGGGGCCCGGCGCACCGTCCCAGCTCCAGAAGGACTCGCGGAGCTTGCCTGGTACATGGTGCTCAACAAGTGGCCAACGCTAACGTTAACGCTTGAGCTCTTTAACCTACACCGCTAAGAAAACGAAACAAGAAACACGGCAGAGAGAACACACAGCTATCCCTCCGTGTCTGCAGGGAATTGATTCCAGAACCCCTCTCAGGCACCAAAGTCTAGGATACTCAAGTCCCCGATATAAAACGGTGCAATACGTGCATATGACCTAGACACACCCTCCTGTAAACTTTAAATTATCTCTGGATTACTTATAATGCCTAATATAATGGAAATGCTATGCAAATAGCTATTATGCTGTGTTGGTTTTTCATCTGTATTTTTATTGTTGTACCATTATTATTTTTCCCCTGAATATTTTTGATCTGCTGTTGGTTGAAGCTGAGAGGTGAAACCTGCCGATACGAAGGGCTGACCGTATTGCAAAACACATATAGGATAAAGGTCTTATATCAGAGTATATAAAGAACTCTCAAAACTCAGTAACAAGAAAAAAAACTCCTCAGTTTAAAAAAAATGAACAGAAGATTTAAACAGATACTGCAGCAAAGTCGACATACAGGTAACAAATAAGGACCAGGTGTTCACCATCATTAATCTTTAGGGATATATACATTAAACTACCATGAAACATCACGACACCTATTAGATCAGCTAACATCTATAAAAACCTGACAATACTAAGTGCTGGCCAGGATTCGGAACAACAGAAATTCATATGCTACTGGTAGAAATAAACTAGTATAGCCATTTGGAAAATAGTTTGACAGTTTCTTAGGTAGTTAAAGATATATTTACCACACAACCTAGCAATGCCCCTCTTAGAATATATGGAACCTTGTTCACACAAAATCCTGAATGCAAATGTTTTCAGTGGCTGTATTCATAGTTGTGCCAAACTGGAGACAACTCAAAACATCCTTCAACTGGTCAATTAATAAACTGGTACAGCACTTTAGGAGGTTGGGGCAGGAGGATCGCTTGAGGTCAGGAGTTCAAAACCAGCCTGGGCAACACAGGGGAACACCATCTCTACAAAAAATAAAAAAGTTGGCTGGGTGCAGTGGCACATGGCTGTTGTTCCAGCTGCTCAGGAGGCCGAGGTGGAAGGATTGCTTAAGACTGGGAGTGGAGTTCAAGGCTATAGTGAGCCACAATTGTGCCACTGTACTCCAACCTGGGCAAGAAAGGGAGACCCTGTCTCAAAAACAAAACAAAACAAAACAAAACAAAACCAAAAACAAACCAAAAAAACCTGGTGTATCCCTGCAATAGAACACTACTCAGTAATAAAAAGAAAATAACTCTTAATATATGCAACACAATGAATTAATCTCAATGCAGTTTTCTAAGTGAAAGAAGCCAGGTCCAAATATATATATTTCCATTTATATGACATTCTGGAAAAAGCAAAATTATAGGGGACAGGAAAAAAAGCCAGTGTTTGCTGAGGATGAGGGGAGGAACTGACGCTGAAAGGGGAGAGGACGTTTCTCTGGGTATTGGACTTGTTCTCTGTCTTGACGGTGGTGCGGATTACGAGACTGCAGCTGTTTCTCCAAACTCTCAGAACAGCGCACTTTTGTTTTTTCCACAGGGTGGGTTTTACTCTATGTAACTATAGCTCAATAATCCTAACTTTTGAAACAGTGCTCTAACATGAGTTTAGGGGGTCTCTGCAATGGGCGAAGCAGGTGCTTCTTCCCCGGGGCCTTGCAGGAGGGGCAGCGCTCCAGTGGATGCCAGAGCATAGTGGTGGAAGCCTCGCCTCTGCCCTGGGGCCCAAGACCTGCTCACATAAAAATAGCAGCTGAAGTCCCTCTCCCTCTGGCCCAAAGGTCATCTCCTGAAGGTGACAGAATGGAGCCACTACCGGGGGCGGGGCAGGCGAGGGGGAAGGAGTGAGGTCTCAGAGGCTCAGGGAGCCCTGGAGCTGGGCAGCGGGTCTCTGGCACTCAGGCAGCTCCTCCACTCCTGCGGACCGCCGTGCGCAGACAGCCTGTGCCCCGCCTTCCCCTACTGCTGAGAAAAAGGGAGGGGCAGGAGGGAGCTGAAAGGTTAGGCCGGGGCAGGGAAGGAGACCCCACCCTCCTCTGTGAGGCCCTGGCTGGAGGCTCATCTGCCCTCCTCACCTTCCACCTGGCTGTCCTCAGCGCTCCCGAGGACAAGGGCCTCTGGTACCTGCACATCCTTGAAAGATGTGAACAGGTCAATGAGCCTTCTCTACAGGGGCTCTTGGCACAGGTCCAAGCACACAGAAAGCCTGATGATGTTCTGCTGCCCAGGGGAGGCCTGAGACCCACAGCACAGGAGGCCCACGGCAGCCACAGGAGACCCAGGGCCCTCCGAGGGGGCACGAGGATTCCAGGGCGAGGCCTTCACCAGGCGGCTGCTCATCACAGAGAGGCGTTCGCAGGCAAGAACGTGCCTCACCCGTCCCTTCTCCAGTCCCATCGCCTCCCGGGGCTGTCAGCGGCCACGCCAGGCCCACGAGAGGGCTCTTTGTAATGGCCACACCTTGGGAGCGTGCTTTATTTTTAGCTTTAAAAACTGTTTTAAAGAAATCTATATACTGAGTATAGAAATACTTATGAATATCCCAGAAGTATGTTAGTAAAACTTTCTAAAGGCTGCAGTCTCAATGCGTGGGTCCCTGCCAAGTCCTTATGTTGAATTCTCCCCTCAAGGTGATGGTGTTAGGAGGGCCTTGGGAGGCGATGAGAGGGAAGCCCCACGCCCTTATAAGAGGGACCCCAGAGACCCCTGCTCCTCCGCCATGTGAGATGCAGCCGGGAGGAGCCGAAGCGAGTCCTCAGCAGACACTGAATCCACTAGTACCTTGGTCTTGGACACCAGCCTCCAGAACTGTGAGAAAGAAATTTCTGTTCTTTTTGTGTGTGTGTGTGAGATAGAGTTTCGCTTTGTCACCTAGGCTGGAGTGCTATGGCACCATCTTGGCTCACTGCAACTTCTGACCCCCGGGTTCAAGCAATTCTCCTGCCGCAGTCTCCTGAGGAGCTGGTCTTATAGTCACTCACCACACCTGGCTAATTTTTTCTATTTTTAGTAGAGACAGGGTTTTACCATGTTGGCCAGGCTGGTCTTGAACTCCCAATCTCAAGTGATCCACCTGCCTCAGCCTCCCAAAGTGTTGGGATTACAGGTGTGAGCCACTGTGCCTGGCCACAATTTCTGTTCTTTATAAGCCCCCCAGCCTGTGGTGTGGTTATGACAGCCTGAACAGAGGAAGACACCGAGTTAGCTAACTTGCTCATCCTAACAGTCCACTCTCTTTAAAAATTTGTTTTTGATGTTAAAATGCACACAGCCTGAAATTGACCATCCTGACCGTCTTTAAGTGCACAGTTGAGTGGCGTTGACCACATCGCTGTACAGCCACCGCTGCCGCCTCCAGGACCTTTTCAGATTACAAAGCTGAAACTCCATCCTCATAAACCAGAACTCCTTTCTCCCACCCCCAGCCCCTGGCAGCCATCTCCTACTCCCTGTCCTGTGAATGTGGCCACTCTAGGGACCACGTGTGAGTAAAATCCTGCAGCGTCTGTGCTTTCAAGACTGCATTCTTTCCCTCAGCACAATGCCCTCCAGCTTCGTCCATGAGGTAGCACGTGTCAGAACCGCCTTCCTTTTGAAGGCTGAATACTATTCCACCACATCTACACGCAGCATGGAGGGCGTTCTCTGACAATTCCCTCCTGGCTTCGCCATCACTTTGCTATTGCTCTGTTTTCTCCCAAGAGATCGCTGCCCTCTTGGACCTGCAGCTGCCCTCTCCTGCAGTGACAGCCACTGTGGTTGCTGCCAGCACAGCCCAGTGTCCCCATGTGACCCCGATGCCAAGGGCCAGAGCAAGGAGTAAGGACATCTGACGCAGACACTGCACCCACACGTTTCCTGGAGATGCCCCAGTCCTTCTGGGTAAGAATCCATCAGCCTGTGCCCATGCGGTCCCTTCCTTCTGGGCCACGGTCACAGGACTCAGGTCAGCAGGCCTGGGCAGGGAGGGAGCCCAGGACAACGCCAGACATTCCTGCCCTCCCACAGCCAAGTTTCCGACACACTGCCGGAGGAGTCCTGCCAAGGGTAATGTGACATTTACATGATGCCTGGCGGGGCTGCCCGGTGACATAACAGGGGGTTTGGGGGTGTGTCCCTGGGCATGGAGCCTGCAGCCCGGCAGAGTCCGATGACTCTGTGTTGTGTAAATTAAAGCAACAGTCACCTGCTCTTCTAAGTCATGGCTCAAACCTGCTTCCTCTGACGTGACCACAAAATCACACTGCCTGTCATCTTGATCTCTGAGACTCTTGTCTTCCTTCTGAAGAAAGCTATCTGATAAACACCCATCCACTTCCTGCAGGGGGATAAGATCAAATGCTCTCATGTGCATTCTTTTGAGAGAGTCCAGAGAGGATAAGCCCAGCTGGAAGCAGGCATTCGTGATGGCCTTGTGCACGCAAACGTTCTCGCATGGGCGCCCTGAGTGCCGGCATTCTGCAGGATGCTGTGCCGGGGGCTGGGAGAACACTGGTAGCACACACCACCTCTCAGCTGGCCTCTCAGCTGATTTGGCAAGGACTTCAGAAACACACTCTAGCACTAACTAGAGCTGCTTGCTTATGAGCAGAGCCTCAGTTCAACCATCAGTGAAATGGACAAATCAAACACGAACTCTGGAATGGACCACGTCCCCTGGGCAGCAGGGTGGCATTGCTTCCAAGGTGTGCTTAAAGCTAGCTCTCGTCTTTGTGGTCTGAGCAGAAGCTGTAAGGAACTAATCCCACGTGGTGGTCTGAATTCTCCGTAGACAGGCGGAAACCACAGGCATTGCATCCTACAGACCTTAGCACAGCAAGAACGGGCTGGTGTTCATCTGGGAGGAGGAAGCAGACCCCGCCCCGAGGAAGCAGACCCCACCCCGTGTTTACACCACACCAGCTCTTCAGGGGTCCAAGGGAGCGGGCCTGATGCCGGCATAAGTTTTGCTGTTGCCAGCTAGAATCACCAGCACATCCCGAAAGCCCAGTGGTTTAGCCTCTGATTTGTGTTTCTTCCCCAGTCCCCGCCAGGGCTGCCAGGAGCTCAGCCGGCCTTTGTTCTATTTCACCCCTACCAAATACCTCCTCCTCCTCCTTTCTTCTCCTTATTCTTTAAAATTCAGAGCATGATGCTGGCAAGCTTCAGCCGCAGCTCACAGCACTTTCCGAGGAAAGTGTGGCATGCCCGGGGCCTTCTCACGGCCATCGCAAAGCCGCCTGGGCAGCTCCGGGCTCCAATGGCATCTGGTAGCATAGGGAGAGTATGGGGTTCCCCGGCGGGGCTCCGGGGCAGCGCGACACCCAGGACCTTGCTGTGGATGTGGCGAAGCGTCCGTGCTGGTGGCCTGGGGCAGGTGAGGAAGTGAGGCTTCTCAGGAGCAGAGCCAGGCTGTCTTCTGCCGGCGCCTCAGCCCTGACGCCTTCACCCTCTCCTTTGACTCAGAACAAGGACCTCTTTCCTTGCCTAAATATCCTACATCTAAGAGGAAATCACCCCAGTTACAAGAGGTTTCAGGAAGCTCCCCTCAACCTTCTACCCACCATCATCAAAACTTCAAAAGCACAGTCTTGGATTTTAAACCCATCTGAAAAGTAGGTTTCACATCCACGGGAAGGCGGGGTCAGGGCAAACTTCTCACTCCTTTCAAGTCAGATAAATACGATCACACTCGGGAGGAGAGGCCTGAAAAGGAGCAGCTGAAGGGAAACAGAGCGGGGAGCAGCCTGGAGTGTCCCCTCTGGCTGGGAGGGGCCCTGTGAGCTGGGAGCAGCGCCCTTGAGAGCAGAGCAGCTGGAAGGCCACCTCAGGATGGGGCGCTGTTACCTGCAGGCTCAAGGCCCTGTTCACTTGGCTGCAGATTCCGAGAGTCAGGCAGAAAAAGTGGACCCGGTCCCTGGGGAGTGCTCAGGCCCAGGGAGAGGCAGGCGGGTGGTCAGTCTGGGTCCGTGGGATGGAGGCGCCTGGGATGCGGACAGGGTGTGTAGCCTGGGAGGGGCCCTGGGTGGGAGCGTCTCTGGGGAGAGAACACGGAGCTGGCTCCCTAAGGACACGTGAGAGCTGGTGGAGGAAGAGCAGCAGCCTGGGAGACAAGGGTGATGCGCAGGGAGCTGCACACCCTGGGGAGGTCAGAGCAGAACGACCACCAGCTGTGGCCCACCAGGCCCACTCTTGGGCTCCCGACAGGCAGGGAGCCGTGGTGGAACTTTGTCCAGGCACCAGGGAGTGCTGCAGGTGGGCATGATGGGTGCCCGACAGGGGCACCATCACTCCCCAGGAGTGCAAGGGGTGGGCCGGGCCCAGGAGGCCTCCAAGGAGGCTCTGCTGCCACCTGGGGGACAGCAGGAGGAACCTGGACTCTGCGGGGCCTTGGAGCGGAAAGGACCCCCTGGACGCGAGGGTCACGGGAGAGGGGAAGCCCAGGAGCCCCTGGTTTCTGGCTTGGAGAGCTGGGCATGCAATGATGCCCAACCCTCATGGGGTCTGCACGTGCCAGGGTGCCTCCAACTCCACTGTGGGCGGGGACAGGTAGGCAAGGGTCTGACACAATCCCTTGGCTGTGGGGGGCACAGAGGGTGGGCATGCCCAGGACATAAGAGGTGCCCCGCTGGGTTCAGTGAGGGGGCATGGACACAGGAAGGAGACAGGTGCCAGGAGTAGACATCAGAGCCCAGAAGATGCCACAAAAACCAAGCCTCTCTCCATCTTGCCTTTCAACCTCACGCACCCAGTGGTTCAAGGTTGCCAGGACAGAGAAGGACGGGTGTAACGGGTCAAGGTGAATCCAAGCTTGGAGGCATGCAGGTACAGAGGCCTCTTGTGTGCTCCCCACAGCCACGGGCACGCAGGCGAGTGGGTGCATTCAGGAGACGCGGCAGCGGGAGGCGCGTTTCGTGCTGCTTTCCTCTGCTAACCCCGGGAAGCAGGCACTGTCGGCGCCCTGTTTCTGGTCTCACTTCTGAGCTCACCTGCAGCTGGGGGCAGTGCCCGTGGGCAGCGAGGCTTCCCACCCACCTCAACCCTGCCCGAGAGTTTCCTCTGGTGGCCAGGGGCTCCCTCAGGAAGAGAGACACCAGCTTGGGGAACTAGGGGTTTGGTGCCCACAGGGCCACCTGTGCAGACAAATGCCCCTGGGGCACATTTAGCCAGAGCGTCACCAGGTCCTTGTGAGGCTCCAGCTGTCCCTGCTGGTCCCTCTGAGCCTCCCCTGGCTTTCCCCTTCACTGTCCCATTCCCCACTCCTCGCTTCGCTTCCTGGGATCATCGCTGGCATGGTTAGGGTGTTTTGTCCCCTCCGAATCTCATGTTGAAATGTGACCCCCGATGCCGAAGATGGGCCTGGCAGGAGATGTCCGGGTCCTGCGGGTGAGTGTTGTGGCCGTGAGTGCCCGCTCTATGACTTCACATGAGCTCTGGCTGTCTGAAGGCCTAGCACCTCCTCCCCGTCACTTGTCCTCTTACTGTGTGACACTCTAGCTCCCCCTCTGCCTTCAGCCATGACTGGAAGCTTCCTGAGGCCTCGCCAGGAGCAGACGTTAGCACCATGCTTCTCCAGCCTGCAGAATCGTGAGCTGAAATCAACCTCCTTTCTTCATAAATTACCCAGCCTCAGGTATTCATAGTGACACAAATGGACCAACACGATCTCCCAAAGCAACTCCCTGACCCTTGTCACCAGCTCTGCCTTTGAGGAGATCCACATTACAGGCAGGAGAATGGGTGCAATGCACACCATCATCGCCCCCTTGCAGACCTATCCAGATGCAAGGACTTGGCCCTTTGGACTCCAAGCCACCCCGAGATGCAGCATAGAACCCTAGGAAAACCCAGCTCCGCAAGAAGGTCCTGGAATCGGCTCACATCTCGCCACCGTGTAAATGACTGACAGGCTCAAACGGTCCTTGGGAGAATTTCAGGAGAGGAAACAGGAAATCACCTAAAGTCTGCAGAGCTCTGCAAACTCTGGGGAGTGCCCCTCAATGCCCTGAGGGTGTCTGAGGCCACCCTTCCTTCTCTGACCTCTGTCCACATCCCTGCCTCAAGATGTGTCTCTTGACACCTGGGATGTAAGCTGTGAAAGCTCAATTGCACTGCAGTAGGACACTCGAAAAACCAAGCCAATAAGTCAGCGCTGCAGTTAGTAGAGTATTTCTGAAACTCTCCCTCGAAGGTTGCCTCCCTCCCCAGGGTGACGCTGCCTGCGGCCGGTGCCAGCAGATCTCAGGGAGATGCCGACCACTGGCTGATGCTTGTGTGGTGACCGTGCAGTGACATCTCAGCCCCCTGCTGAGAAACAGGCCCTACGGTGGCCCCGAAGCTGTGGATTCACTGGGGCTGAGATCATCTCAGCAACTTTATCGTGAAGGCCAGCAGAGAAGGCCCCGCCTTCCCGTTGGAGATGTTTATTTTTTTGATTCAGAAATGGCAAAGGGCCTTTCAGACTACTTTTGCTTTGAAATACATCCGTGAATCAATGAGATGAGAAGTATTTACTGGGTGCCAACGGTATAGGGAAGAACTGGAAGGGGGACATGCAGTGCCCGGGCTTGGGTTAACAGAACCCAGCCTAGGGGCCAGAAGGAAATGCACTGGCCATTGAGACAGGGCAGGAAGCATCTGATGGAGGACACCATCAACCATTAATAAGTGAAAGTAAGACGAGGAGGCTGGGACACAGCAGACAACGTGCTTAGGTCCTCAGAGGAGGCAGTGCGGAGGTTCTTGAAATAGGCCGGTCTGCCAGGCATGGTGGCTCATGCCTGTAATCCCTACACTTTGGGAGGTCGAGGCGGGCAGATCACAAGGTCAGGAGTTCAAGACCAGTCTGGCCAATATGGTGAAACCTCATTTCTACTAAAAATACAAAATTAGCTGGGCATGGTGGCAGGTGCCTGTAATCCCAGCTACTGGGGAGGCTGAGGCAGGAGAATCACTTGGACCCGGGAGGCAGAGGTTGCAGTGAGATTGCGCCATTGCACTGTAGCCTGGGCGACAAGAGCAAAATTCCGACAAGGGAGGGAGGGAGGAACGGAGGAAGGGAGGGAGG
>PVKP010034523.1:0-24137 GCA_004027715.1 Plecturocebus donacophilus
TTAGGTGAAATAAGTCAGGCACAGAAAGACAAACTTCTCATCTTCTCACTTATTTGTGGGAGCTAAAAATTAAAATAATTGAACCCATAGAGATAGAGAGTGGAATGATGGTTTCCAGAGGCTGGGAAGGTCATGCAAGGGGAGTTGGGGAGGAAGTGGAAATGATTAATGGGTATAAAATACAGTTTGAATGAATAAATCTAGTATTTGATAGCACAGCAGCGTGACTACAGTCAATAATAAATTACTGTACGTTGAAAAATAGCTAAAAGAGTATTATGGGGTTGTAACACAAAGGGTAAATGCCTCAGATGATGGATACTTCATTTACCTTGCTGTGATTATTACACATTGTATGCCTTTGTATTATTACATATTGTATCAAATTAGACCATAAACTCCATAAATATATACACATACTATGTACTCACAAAAGTAGAAATAAAATAAAATAAAATGCTTCCTGGGAAAAGTAATAACCTGGGCAATTCTGTCTAAAAATGAAAACAGCCACTATGGTCACAGAACAGAATCATCTTCTCTCTATCATTTCTATCACTGCAATCAGTGCTCAGGGCATTCATCTTATCTTGGAGCAGTGATATTTGAAGTACAGTTATGTTCAGAGAATATTATTCCTTATGCCCATCCCTCCACATCATTCCCAATTAAAAATTTATCCTCCAGTCTAACCACAAAAGAGATAATTCTAAAATTCCAAATTCTGAAGGTCATAAGTTGTGTTGTATAGAAATAAGGAATTGAGTGCCTACCCCAGCTTTTCTTTAGTGTAATTATTTAACTTAATACATCCTTATTTTGAGTACATGCCATAATTTGTTAGGTTATAGCAAGAGGTATTTATGAGAATAGAACTTGAATTAGTACTGGAAAAAAAGGTTTTGTCTAAATAACAGTGTGCAAAGGTCAGCAAATTAATCTGATGTTTTTGAAAGCTTTGGATACTTCTTTTTCTGTCTTCTGGTATAATTTAGAGAAATAAAACAATTATAGTCATGCACTGCATAATGACATTTCAGTCAATAATGGACTTGGTATATGTCTGTGGACCCATAAGGTTATAATGGAACTGAAAAATTCCTCTTAGTGATGTCTAGCTGTCATAAAGTCATAGCATCATTACTTTATTTAAAAATAAGTTTAGTGTAGCCTAAGTATACAGTGTTTATAAAGTGTGCTAAATGTCCTAAGCCTTCACATTCGCTCACCACTTACTAACTCACCCAGAGCAACTTCCAGTCCTGTAAGCTCCATTCATGGTAAGTGCCCTATACAGGTCTACCATTTTTACTGTACTTTTTCTGTTTAGATACACAAATATTTACCATGGTGGTACTATTGCCTACAGTGTTCAGTATGGTAGCATCCATACAAGTTTGTAGCTTAGGAGCAATAGACTATTCCATATAGCCTAAGTGTGTGGTAAGTATACTCTATGATGTATGCACAATGATGAAATGATGAAATCGCCTAATGACACATTTCTCAGAGCATATCCCTGTCATTAAGAAATGCATAACTTTTAGAATGTGTGGAATTAGAAAGTAGTGTAAATTTTATAGCAGTTGTTGGAAATCTATAAATCAGGGTTAGAATGGTCCCTTGTTTACCCGAAAGATTTAATCCATCCTTTTATGGTGCTTTTTATCCCTGCAGGAAGGGCCTCAGACACTGATGAAACTTTGCTTTGTGTATTCGTTCATTCAACAAATATTTATTTTGAGATACCTATTGGCCAGACATGAATAAAGCTGAAGTCCCTGCCATTAGGGCCATATCTTCTAGTGTGAGGAGGAAGACAATTTAAAAAAATAAACAAATACACATTTGGCATATTAAAGCTGATAATTGCTGTGGAAAAAAAGATGGGGTCTGAGAGTTTCGCATATTTATGTCCACTTCTACCATCTTCTGGCTAAACTTCTTGCTTTTCTCAAAACATGTCATGCTGTTCCACCTAAAAGTTTTCAGCTTGGCTCATAGGGTCTTCACTGGGTCTTGCTGGTCTCTCAGCTCAAACAATGACTCATGTAGGGAATCATTCCTGACTCTTCTGTACCTGGAGTAAGATGAAATTCTCCCCACTTTGTCCTTCTTTTGTACCCCTATAGACTTCTATTATAATACCTATAAAATGTTATTACTTTTTTTTAGTTTATGATTCATTCAAACTGCTATGGTTTAAATGTGTCCCCCAGATTTCATATGTTGGAAACTTAATCACAAAACTTATATGTTGATGGGAGTTGGAGCCTTTGGGAGGTAATTAGGATCAGGTAAGGTAATGATGGTGGTGCCCCAGGATGAGACTGGTAGTTTTACAAGACAAGAAAGAGAAACCTGAGTCAGTAGGCATCATCATATCCTCTTGTCATGTGATGTCCTCACAAGAAGGCCTTCACCACTGCTGGACCCTCAGTCTTGAACTTCCCAGCCTCCAGAACCATAAGAAATAAATTTATTTTCTCTATAAATTACTCAGTCCATGGTATTTTGTTATAGCAATGCAAAAAGGACTAAGACATGTTCCTTTTTCCTAATTCCAAACAGTAAGATCAGCAAGGTAGAAATTGTGTCCTATTATTCTTTGTATCCTTAGCAGTCATTGCAGAGTGTGACATACTGTGCCAAAATATTTTTTCAAAAATATAAAATTTAGAGCAATAATAAGAAATAAGCTATCAAGGCATGAAAAGCTATAAAGGAACCTTCAATGCCTATTGCTAGGTGGAAGAAGCCAGTATAAAAAGGCTGCATACTGTGTGATTCCAAGTTTATGAGATTTTAGAAAAGGCAAAATTGTAGAGATAGTATAAAGATCAATGGTTGCAGGTGACTTGGGAAAGGAAAGAAGGATATGAGTAGGTGGAGCACAGGGATTTTTAGGGCAGTAAAACTATTCTGTATGAGACTGTGATTGTGAATACATGTCAGTATGCATTTATCAAACCAATAGATGTTCAACACAAAGAGTGAACCCTAATGTAAACTATGGAGTGTAGTTAATAATAATGTATCAACATTGGTTCATCAGTTGTAACAAATAAACCACACAAATGCAAGATGATAATAATAGGGGGATTCTGTGTGGTAGGGTTGGGGTTGGTTTATGAAATGTTACTGCTCAATTATTTTGTAAATCTAAAACTATACTAAAAATGTCAACAACTTTATTAGTTCATTCTCATGTTGCTAATAAAGATATGCCGGAGACTGGGTAACGTATAAAGTAAAGAGATTTAACTAACTCACAGTTCCACATGGCTGGGGAGTCCTCACAATCACGGTGGAAGATGAAAGAAGAGCAAAGGCACATCTTACATGGTGGCAGGCAAGAGAGCTTGCATTAAAGGAACTCCTCTTTATGAAACTATTTTCTCTTATGAGACTTACGCACTATCATGAGAACAGTACAGGAAGAATCTGCCCCCACGATTCAATTACCTTCCACGGGGTCCTACCCATGACATGTGAGAATTATGGGAGCTACAATTGAAGATGAGATTTGGGTGGGAACACAGTTAAACCATATCAATAACATTTTAAAAATAAAATGTGGAAGCAAAAGCAAGGTTTGAGGTAAAATAGTGGGCTAATAAGGTAAAGTGTTATTTTTTATAAAAGAAATGCTTGAACATGTGCTAATGAGAAAGGTGTGAAATATTTGTAGTTCATAAGCGGCTACCATTCTTCCCAATTCCTTTTTTATGCTGTGTAAAATGGAAGGAACCAGCTTTACAAAGAGTGTTGGTGTGCTGGATAAAGAACATAATATCTAGACTAAAATGCATTTGAATCCTACTAGCTGTGAGACCATGCTGAGCCCCTCTCCTCATCTGTGCAGCTCATAACACTGACCTCAGAGGGTTGTAGTGAGGATTAAATAAGACACAATGTCTGAAATGTTAGCACAGTGCCAGGCATACAGAATGTGAATAGTTTTCTTCATTTTTCCTTTTAAGAGAGTATAAAAATGAAACGAAGATCTGCATAACTGATGGGCATAAATAGCGAGATCACATGTTGGTATAGCACCCCAATTTTTTAGCTTAAAGCTGAGGACTAGCTCTGTCTTCCATACGGTTCCATTTGACCAGGCACCTATGCCATTTTTCTCCTTTTAAAACTCCTATATAGTGACAGAAGAAGTGCCTTTTCTCATGTTAGGGTTTCTCAGGTAAGAGATAATGTTACGTGTCATAAGTGAGAAGGTATGAGATGGAATTGGCAAGTTAAGAAATACAAGAAAATTCTGGAAATTCCTGGATAAAAAATGTGGCATTGGTAACAATATTGTAATAGTAGCCCACCTTATAATTATTTGGCTACACATCTCTGTTCCCTTACCAGAGAACAAGTTACTGTACCGTGTGTTGATCGTCTTTACATCTGTCTCTCCTATTGAGATGCAGTGTAATATTGAGTAGTAGGTGCTCAACAAATGTTTATTAAATTTAGAGTTTACTTGGCTCTTGAGTTTGAAAAGCAGCCCTTTTTATAAGATAAAAAGGAAGCTTACCTATTAGATCCTCACTTATATATAGCAAAGACTGGGCCCATAGAACATATTTAACACACACACTTACATGTGCACACTCCATATGTGTAGAAAAAAATTACTAATCTGGGAGCAAATCTTCCACTTTTTCCCTTCATCAGTTTCTTAGTATGGACAGCTCTGCCAAACATCTGTAGGTTTAAAAGAAGTTCAAAGCAAGGTAGAAAGAAAAGAAATCCACTTAAAGTATCTCAGCTTGACTCCTGTCACTCTGTACAAGGTTTGAATGTGATTTGGACACCAACACACCAAGCTAAGCTTTGTGTGAGGAAGTAAATGTTAGACTGAAATGGGAAACTGAAGCAGGTCATTCTTCCTTTGTTGAGCTTCTCCTCCTTGTCAAACCCCTGGGCTGCACGTTGTCGTTCTTGTTTGTCACTGATAGCCTATCACAAAGCCCCTTCTGTTGCGGTGGCGTACCTGAAACTCCCACTAGCCAGCAGAGCAGAAACAGCAAGGTGGAGCCGCCTTCCAAAAACCTCTCACACACAATAGCTACTGCTGTCGCAGCAGGACAATTGAGTGGATCTTGTGGTGGTATATTTTTCCCCATCATATGCATGACAGAAAGTCTAATGGACCTTGTTAGTTTCTTGAGTAGCTTTTAGGGCCCTATAAAATGGCCTGTTATCAGTTTCATCAGTGTTCCCAAGATGTCTACCTGGATGTCAGAGATCCCTGGAAGTAGCTGTATGTTCAGTCTTCTAGTCAGAAAGGAGCAGGTAGTAATAAGCTGAAAAATTGTAGAAGAAATCTTTTTGCACCCAAGAAGTAAAAGCCAAATACTAAAAACACTTTGTGATGAATAAATATTCCTTTCTTTTGTGTAAACTTTATTTCATAGCCTTTAAAACTTGAAATATTAAATGGGCAAAGTTATATTGTACAAGACTTTCTTGCGTATCTTAATAAAGAATTTGGATCACTACTCTTATCAGTGAAAATGTTAAAAGCTTGGTATGATTTTATACCCAATTTTGGGACCTATAATTCCCTAAGTGTAGTGCTAATGACACCCTGGTATTTTCTGGAGAAGGAATATAGAAAATGGAGAATAATAGTGAAATAAGATCAGAAAGAAACTACTTTTAAAATTACCACTTAGAATTCTAGGTATGTCTCTGTTATTTTCTGAGACTTAAAGGTTGATGTAAAATGGAAAAGATTTTAGGACATACAGAAAGAAAAACTGTATCTGATCCAAACAATGCAACCCATCTAGTAGGGGTTTCTGTAAAAACCTAAACTATATTTCATATGTTGATGCTTACTAATATTTCCTAGAATTCTTAAAATCTTTGTTTTTTTTTCCTGAAATGATAAATGCCATTTAGGTTTCCTTACTAAGTATGCAGGCTTAGGGCTCTCCTGTTTAGGTTGTTATTGAATGTAATTCTCCATCCACAAATTCAACTGTACAGACTAATTTCTAGCATGGTAGACAATTATTCTCTGTCAGTTTGGGGTCTCCTATAATATAGCATGGGATTTATTTAAATTGGACGGGATCACTTAGTCCAAGGCATTGGAGTGAGGTGCACCTGATCAAGGCATCACTTGTGGAGTGATGGCATCTTCTCATTCACCCATCCAACTTACTAACCACTTCTCATCCATAAATGCTGTCAGACTGGCCAGCACTCCCATCACTTTCCGCTGTGATTTGCTGCGTGCGCAAATCTCTCCGTTGCTTCTAAGCACCATGAAAGTGTGGAAATCTATGTATGAGACTGTGGACTAACTTCTTAAATGTTCTGTGTAGCATTTCTTCTCTGACTCCAAAGAGATCTGCCCAATAGAATGTAGGGTTCTTCTCTCCACAATCCACAGATCTCTGCTCTCATTACCTTCTCTTGATGTGTCATCTTCCTATGCCAAAACTCAAGGAATCACAAAAGCACATAGTACAGTACTGTAGGTTGAGCTTTGCATTGGAACAGTGCTTCTCAGTGTAGTCTCCAGCCCATCATAATCACCATAATCTGAGAATTTACTGAAAGTGCACATATCTCAGATAAACTGAATAAGAAACTTGGAGGGTGGGGTCTTCACATCTGTGTTTTAACAAGCCTTCTGTCTAATTCTGATGCATATTAAAATTTGAGAACCTCTGAACCAGAGGATGGTTAACTTGAATCAAGTGAATAATATTAGATAAATGATTTCATTCTTGGGACTCAGTTTTCTCATTTAAGATTAATGATTGCTCTATACTTTACTAGTGGGAAGAGAACCCTTTTGTCTTATTCTTCTGAGACCAAGGTATACATATATGCTCCAGCTAGTTTCACTTGGTTTCTTGATTATAACATATATTATTGGTCTTATCCTTTGCCCCTGAAGGACAAGAGCATGTCCAAGTGTTTATTTATGTTGCATGTTCCCTAGAAGGCAATGCAACAACATGGATAAGGGTGCAAGTTTTCTGAAAAAACAGCCTGAAGTCAAATCACCAGCTGTACCTCTTACTATGTGACTTTCATCAGTTTCAAATTTCCTGTGCCCCAGTTTCTCAGCTGCAAAATTAAGATGATGCTGTAATAATCTGTAGCTCATAGAGGTAGAATGAGATAACATTCATGCAAGAATGAAATTACACAGATTAGATGCTTACAGTGGAGCTTAGCTAGTGCCTAATTAATGTTAGCAAGTTTTGAGTTGAGTGCAGGCTAGGCACTTTGCTAAGGGTGAGAGATGAAACAGACATCCTTCTTTCCTTGGAGGAACTTATTCTACAACTAAGAAGAATCAGACGTATAAACATATACTCCCCAAAGGTATTGGAGACCCTAATAGCACCTGGGAAAAAGAAGGACACGATAATGGGACGAGGAGTCCTGAAAGGACAGTTAAATTAGAGTGAGCAGACTCATTACCATAACCGATGGAAGACAAACAAATGACCTTAATACCATAACGAAAACACCAATAATATCAGTTGACACTGTTTTCCAGACCCTTCTCATAATCTAATTAGTCTTCTCAGAAAACCTAAGAGATAGGTATTTGTATGATCTCCATTTGATAAACTAGAAAACTGGAACTTATTGAGGCAAAGTAACTTGCTTAGAGAAACTTAACTAAAAATGTGAAAGTTTCAACTCAAATCTATATGCCCCAGAATTTGCTTATTAGTTAAATAAAACTCATGCAAAATGTTTTAATTTCTTTTGACAGTTATATTGTTTAGGTTTTACATGTTAAATGTGACTAAACAATCCTAAAGAAATAAAATGACTTGTCATAGGGGAAAAAAAAATTTTTTAAATATTTTTAAGAGAGAGAGGATTGCAATTTAAGTCCCTGACTTCTCTCTTTTTTTTTTCTTTTATTTTCTTCATCTTTTATCTTAATTTCTGGAGTTTGTGTGCAGGATGTGCAGGTTTATTATATAGACAAATGTGTGTCGTGGTGATTTGCTGCACAGATCAACCCATTGCCTAGGTATTAAGCCTAACATCCATTAGCTATTCTTCCTGATTCTCTCCCCTGTCCCACAACAGGGCCCAGTGTGTGTTGTTCCCAACCATGTGGTCATATGTTCTCATCATTCAGTTCCCACTTATAAGTGAGAACATGCAGTGATTGGTTTTCCGTTCCTGTGTTAGTTTGCTGAGGCTAATGAAGGCCCTGACTTTTCTTTCATCTCCATTCCACTTCTGTTTCATTGAATTAACCAAACTACCATCTTCTCACCTCTTAAAACAACCCAAAACATCAGAAGGTGAAGAAGAAACACATTCACTGTTTTGAACAAAGACCTCTATAGAGCAAGAGAGTATTGTAGAATGGGTTCTCAGGGGTACCTAAGATTGTGTGGTGGTGCTGAGTCCCCCGATTCAAGCGGGTGAGAGTTGGTATTCTTGATCTTTCTCTTACGGCAATTTCAGCTGTCAGTCATTTAAAACTTCTCCCTGTTACTTCCACTTGAGCTTGAACAGCTTCTTGATCTCATCCAAAGATTCTCAATTTATTGAGAAAGAATATAATTATTCATCATTGTATCATAAATAACCAATTTACTTTACAAATAATTTCAGCTAAATTATTTTATTTGTAAAGGAAATATACTTTTGCAATGTGAAAGAAAAAAACAAAGAGTAAAATTACCTTGTCAGAAAGAAAAAAATACCCAACAATTTTATGTGACATCATGTACTTTTAGAGAAAATAAATATTTTACCAGCATTTTACAAAAGCCTGTATTTGGGAACGCATGGAAATCTATTAGAAGCAAGTTGCTACCTTTGAAAATGAAGACTCATGGTGACTGGCTTTTCTTCTGTGCCCCTACATGAGAAATATGTTAACACTTTGTATATTTTCCCTTGGTTTTGAGACCGACACAATACATAGGTCAATAAAGTCAACAACATTTAAATTGTTAAAAGATTTTTTCTGGGTCTTCTGGGAATGTTAAAACAGGATACAGTCTTTTATTCTCATTTCCCTTCATGAAATGTACTCCACATGATAGTTGCTATGCATACAGATAGCTCCTAACAATGCTGCTCTGACATTTAAGCATTTCACCTTCTATGCAGTACAGCCTGTTTGTCCTTTTAAACTTGGCTACTGGGCCAAATGCAAAGGAACCACTGTGTGACTTTTCACTTATCTTCTGTACCCAAGCCTACAAAGTTAGTGCTTGAGTGTGTCAGGTATCACCTAGGGACTTAAGAACGAGGCTTTTTACAGTGAACCCAATCCCATGACCTGTACTTCATTGCCTTTGATTTAAAGGCAGTTTAGTTAACTACCAAGGCTCCTACTACATTATTCGGAATCAAATTCACCTGAAATGTGGGCACACAGTAATTCCTAGTTTTCTACAGGATGACTTTAGGCTTACTTCATTACATGCTGGAGAGCGTGCCAGTGGGAAACAGTAATGTTTTCTTCTTGTACATACTGCTTCAGCAGAGCTGCTTAAAAAAACAAAAACAAAACAAAACAAACCAACTTTCATTTGTAAATAATTTCAAAATTTCAGAAAAATTGCAAGAATAAGTATAGTTCAAATATCATCTTTATACTATACTATTTATTTACCCAGATTCACTTATTATTATTTCATCTTACTTTCTTTCTTATTGGCTCATTTTTTGTCTCTTTTATTTCTGCCCTTGCACACACACTTACACATATATTTTGAACCATTTTAGGTAGGTTGCATGCATTATGATCTTTTACCTTTTTTTTTTTGAGACAGTCTCACTTTGTTGCCCAGCCTGGAGTGCAGTAGCTGGCACTATCTCAGCTCACTGCAACCTCCACCTCCTGGGTTCAAGTGATTCTCCTGCCTTGGCCCCCCAAGGAGCTGGGACTACAGGTGTGTGCCACCACATCTGGCTAACTTTTGTATTTTTTAAAGTAGAGATAGAGTTTCACCATGGTGGCCAGGCTGGTCTTGAACTCCTGACCTCAAGTGATCCACCTGCCTCAGCCTTCCAAAGTGCTGAGATTACAAGTGTAAGCCACCACACCCAGCCACCTTTTAATACTTCAGTAGATATTTTTTAATAATAAGATATTATCTTACATAACTACACTTCATGTAACAGCTTCAGAAATTTTAACATTGATAGAATATCTTTATTAAATCTACCATCCATGTAATTTCAATTTTGGCAACTGAACCAACACACTTTCTCTCACTTTTAGAGTCTAGTATTACATTTAGTTGTCATATCTCTATAATCATTTTAAAGTGCAGAACATTTCCACAACCTTTCTTTGCCTTTTATGATAGACATTTTTGAAGCATGCAATCTCTTGTCTTTTTGTTTTTAAAGATATTTCTAATTTGACATTTACCTGATGTTAACTTATGATTAGACTCATGTTAGGTGTTCTTACTCAGAATATTACATAAGTGAAATTGTGGCCTTCTCAGGATATGTCATTGGAAGGCACACCATGTCCATATACTCCTCATTAGTAATGTTAATATTGATCACCCTGTTAGTATATTGTCTGATGTTACCACTGCATAATATCTGGTTTTCCTTGTAACTAATAAACAATCTATAGAGAGACCATTTAAGACCGTACAAATTATCAGCTCCTCATAGAAATTTCTCCCCAGATATGTTACCCATTGCTCATTTCTGAGTAATCCAGCCTTTACTATGATGATTACAAGTGCTTATTTTCCAGCTTCTGCACTTCTTCTTCATTTATGAGTCAGTATTGCAATATAAATTAGAGTATGCAATACTCCTTTCTCTTCTATTTATTTTCTTATCTATTTATTATAGGTATGAACTCCTGAATTCCAACTTTTTAGAATTGTTCATAATTCATTAGCATACATAATTATTTTGTGCTCCAGTTATTCCACATTTGACCAGTGGAATGCCTTCAAGCATCACCCAAGTGTTTGTAACATGCTCCATTATTATTATTATTTAGCACTTCCTTACTTCATGATGTAACAAGATATTCTAGCTCATTTTGTGTATTTCCTGTTCCACTTGTGGACTCTGTCATTTCTCCAAGGAGGACTTATCCCTTTTAGTGGGAAACAGTATTAGAGACCTAGATCTGGCACTAGTAATGCCAAGTGGGCTATTTTTAAGACTAATAAGAAAAAAGATATCCCGAGATTTCACTTCTTTTTAAATGATTTCAACTTGATTATTCTGAATGTTTAGAACAATGTTTAGCTTTTTAAGCATTGAGACAGGTTTTCATGGCAGTTAATTAGAAAGATTTTGATTGCTTTGTTTAAACCTTGTAAAGCAATATGGACAAGAAGAAGAGTTCAACTCTAGCAGACTAGGTTTCCTTTACCGTTACGGTATAGCTACCACTAGGAAGCTTGGCTTTCAAGTAGTATTGTCATATTATTGATTTGGTTTTGGCAATGCTGGCACACAGGAAACATGAGTACATTTAGAAGTGATGTCACTCTCATCACAGGGTTCTGTATTCAGTGGGTCCCAGCAGTGGAATGAATATCAGCAGGACCAGACTCCTGTGGTCCATCCTAGAGTGCTGCAAATGTACAGAAGTGGACAGAATTCTTTCAAGGTAATTTCTTCAACTCCTTAGATTCAATTTGACTTTAAAATATACATTTCCTCTTTCTGGCCAAAGCTCTTAGTTTGATTCTTAAAAAAAATCTGCTTCAGTAGTAGGTTTTCCTCTCTAGAGAGATATTTCAGTAGCTTCTTAAGGAAATCTGGCTTATTTTCAATTTGATTGCTTTATTGAGGAGAATTATAGATGAAGCCCCTTTGCAATCTCACGTAATAACCCAGAGTTTCTATGTCTGTATTATGATAATGCCTTTCCTCATATGAATACTGTTAGTCATGTAAATAATAGTAGGCAACTAATGTTAAGCTAACAAATTCATACTAATTCAGATTACAACAAGATTATAAATGTCACCCTGGATTACTAAAAGCAAATAGATGATAACTTTAAATATACAGTGTCAATTAATCTTATATGCACTATAACATGACTAGAGTATAAAGAGCAATAAACAATTTGCCATTTAATCATAACACAAAGTTGATAAGCTAAATTAAAACACTATAACTATAACTAAATTCACAAAATCACAGTTGAATATACATAACTTTTCATTTCCTGGAAAACACGATCTTTAATAAACAGTTGAGTTCCCCAGTGGACTATGAATGGGGGGAGAAATCAGGGCACATAATACACCATATTATGAAAAAAGTCTAGAAAATGAGATGTCCTGTACATGTGCTTCTTATTCCTCTTGTTGGGATTGATTTGGGGAAATTTCTCAAATCAGTCCAAGAATCAAGGAAAATCTTAACCAATAACTGTAGCGTTGTATTAAATAAGAATGAGAAATACACATCAGAGAAATTAAAATTGTGTAGGTTTTAGAATTGACACTATTTAGATGTCAAAGATTTTGAATTTTAAAAATGTGATAAATGCCCTTTGATAACTTTGATGTGTGTCTTTAAAAATTTTGGTATTAGAAGTTTTTAGATTCTTGCTTCCTCATTGTTTTTAATCACCATCCATTTGGCATTTTAAAATCAAATCTTTTAAGTAGGAGAGGTTTCTTGTTTAATAACAGTTTAAATTGCACTGCAATGCAGATGTACTTCCCTTAAACACATTGTGACTGATTAAATATATTACCCAGTTATCATGTATTATGGCAGAGGCTATTTTTCAAAGGTGGTATTATGGTTTGAATGCATATATTCCTCCAAAATTCGTATGTTGAACCTGATTACCAAGGTGATGATATTGGAAGGTGAGACCTTCAGGAAGTGATTAGGCTTTGAAGGCTTTGCCCTCAAGAATAGCAAGAATACCCTTATGCAAAGGCTGGAAGGAACTAGCTAGGCTCTTTTGCCCTTCCATCCCCTCTACCATTTGAGGACACAGTGCTTGTTTCCTCTGGAGGACGCAGCCGGCAATAAGACACCATCTTGGAAGCAGGTTGAGCCCTCACCAGATACTGAATCTGCCATCACCTTGATCTTGGACTTCCCAGCCTCCAGAATGGTGAGAAACACATTTCTATTATTTATAAATTACCCAGTCTCAGATACTTTGTGATAGCAGCACAAGTGGACAAAGACAGATGGCTACAAGAATAGTACTCATTGCACTGTCCTTCTGAACAACCTGACGTTCCCCTATAAAGAGGTGGCATCTGTTTCTCTACCTCCTTAAATATGGCAGTGTTCATGACTGCTTTGACTGTGGAAGTCATGGTCCATGGGAGAAATGATGCTATGCCAGCTTCTGGTATAGCCTTTGAGTGGTCTAGCAGTTTCTCCCTCTTCAAAAAACCATCTACCATGTAAAAAGTGACTACCCTGAGACTATTGTGCTGTGGAAGCCCAAATCACATGGAGAGGCCCTGCAGGATGAAAACTTACATGAGGAGAGAGAGAGAGAGATCACATTGCTATAAGGTCAAAAAAAATGTAAATAAAGATGCCATCTTGTGGCAACAGTAGACACTAAGGACTACTAGATGGGAGAGGGAGGGAGGGAGAAAGGGTTGAAAAGTAATTACTGAGCACTGTGCTCAGTACTTGGGTTATGGGACCAATAAATCTTACCCCAACCCTAGCCTCACACAATATTCCTAAGTAAAAAACCTGAACACATACCCCCTGAAATCTAAAATAAAAACAGAAATTATTAGAAAAAAGAGATGCCATCTTGGAAGAGGATTCTCCATCCCCAACCACCATAGCTGTAATAGAAGCCATATGGATCAGAGATAAACTGCCCTGCAGAGCCCTTTCCAAATTTCTGTTCCACAAAATTGTGAGCAACATAAAAGTGTTACTTTAAGCGACTAAGTTTTGGGCTAGTTTCCTTCTTTCCTTTCCTTTTCTTTCCTTTCTTTTCTTTTTCTTCCTTTCCTTTCCTTTCCTTTTTTCTTTTCTTTTCCTTTCCTTTCCTTTCCTTTCCTTTCCTTTTCTTTCTTTTCTTTTTCTTCCTTTCCTTTCTTTTCTTTTCCTTCCTTTCCTTTCTTTTCTTTTCCTTCCCTTTCCTTTCCTTTCTTTTCTTTTTCTTCCCTTTCCTTTCCTTCCCGTTTTAATCTGTTTCTGACACTTTATGGGAAGTGGCTAAGGACATTAGGGACTTATGAATACAGGAGCTGCAGTATTCTCAAATAGAACTCAAGAAAAGAGTTAAGTTGGCCATTTACTACTAAATGTTGAAACAAATTAATAAAGCATTTATTTATTTTCTTTTAACCTTCATTAGTGACGGAGTATAATTTTTTTTTTTAATTCTGGTAAACATTTTTGCTCTCTTTCGGATAATAGCCATAGTCTCTTCTGCAATTTAATTAAAAATACTGATGAGCTAGATAACATCGATGAGTAGTTTTTTTATAGGCCAAGATTTAAATAGTCAAAACTGATGGCTCTTGACCACTGTGGTGGTTATTTTTATGTGTCAAAATGACTGAGCTATGGGATATCCAGATAGCCGGTAAAACATTATTTCTGTCTATAAGAATGTTTCTGGAAGATATTAGCATTTGAAATGGTGAACTGAGTAAGCTGATTGACCCCTGCCAATGTAGGTGTGCACCATACAATCTGTTCAGAGCCTGAATAGAACAAAAAGGTAGAAGAAGCTTTAATTCATTCTCTGCCTAACTGCTTGAGCTGGAACATCGCTCTTCTGCTCTCAGTGCTCATGGCTCTCAGGCCTTTGAACTACATCGCCAGTTTTCCTGGGTCTCCAGTGTGCACACAGCAGATTAAAAGATTTTTCATTATCCATATTTGTGTGAGTCAGTTTCTTATAATACATTTCATTTTTTTATTATCTCTCTCTCTTATCTTTCTCTATATTATCTATCTATCTATATCTATCTATCTATCATTTATCTATCAACTATCTATCTATCTATCTATCTATCTATCTATCTATCTATCTATCTATCCATCCCTCCCTCTCTTTCTGTCTCATTCTCCGTCTTTCCTATTGGTTGTGTTTCTCTGGAGAACCCTGACTAATATAATCCCTAACTCTGAATCATACCAGATATCATTGCTAAAATGTCCTTCAAGCAAGAACTTGGAAGGCAATATATATATCACGTCATGTTATAACAGATAAGCACTAAGATTAAATTTTGTATTACTCTCCTGATGGCTATTATAGTCAGCAGGTGACTTGATTCAACTCTTAAACAGGTCTAGACTATAGAACCAACTGCCTTATGGCTGTGATAGCTGTTTAGGGCAGTTACTCATTCATTGATATTTGGTATGAGTCCCACTACTGTTAGGCAGCAGGTGTTAGTTCTATAATCTCTGCAAAAGAGTCAACAAACTTATTTTATCACAGCCAGTGGATTCTGTGGTTGGGTAAAACTTTCTAATGTTCATGACACTGATTAGAAGCCATCAGCACATTTTTGAACATATTTCTTTCAGTAAGAATAGCCAACATTTCTTGAATACTCTGTGACATAGTGCTAGAAATTTTATAAGTAATATCTAATTTAATCCCTATAATTATCATTGCTATCTGTTTTATAATAGAAAAACTGAGGCATAATCATACAACTATTATAGTTGATTAGTAATTCAAATCCAGGTTGACTACAGCATATTTTTTAAAAAACACTGTTAAAATATATAAACTTGTTTACATCAGGCATTAAACAAACATCAGTGTAGTGTTTCTATGAGATTAGAGCTGCATATAATATAAAGCTTATTGTTGAACATTAGATATTAGTGATATAATTATTAAGTTGAATGAAAAGAAAACAAAAGTAGAATTCCTAGTTTGATTTCATGAACTACTTTTGACAATTATAAACAAGCAAACCTTGATAAATCTGTCAACATATTTTGGGAACACGTGCTTTAATCACATAATATTAAACATAAAAATTCTATGATATTCACAGCAATGGTTTCAAATAGTGGAACTCCAGAGAAACTTCAGTATGTAATAACTGATGAAATTAATTTTCTATTGCCCAGGCAAGATTATAACAAATATGAATCAGAATGCTGCCTTTAAAATCACAATACTAGCATGAAGAAGTTGAATGGAATTTACAAAAAAGAGCAAGTTTAAAAAAGAAAAACAACAATACAGTTCAAATATCTGAAAAAAATTATCTGGTAATGGGCTATTTCAAATAAAATAGTCTTGACATAAAGGTCATTTGTTAGGAAATTTTGGAAGCTAGTTATAAAATTAAAAGCATTATAAACATGAATTAAATATTTTCTATTACCAGATACATAAGTATAAATCCATGTACAATCTGATTTATTTTAAAATCTCACTGTATGACACCAATAAAACCATTCTATATCAAAAGGGACAAACCCTAGTACTTCCCCCATTTGCCATGTGTTGCAGGCAGTTTCATGCACCTGTTGTGGGTGTGTTTTCATCACTAAAGCAGAAAACTCATGTATAGAAAAGCCACTATAGATAGAATTTATCTAGAATTTAAATCCTTTTTGCATACATTTCTGGTATTAATTAAGATAGCTAAGCCAAAACAAAAATGCTCCACAAAAATAAAAGACAGTATAATTTAGCAAATAATTGGAGGGGTGATTCTATAAGTGTCATAGAAATTTATTACTTTATGTGTACAAATATCAGACATTAATAGATGATTAACATTTAGTAACACTCAATAGTTCTACTTCACAAGAAATTCAAACGTGAATTTGGACTAAAGTTTGTAACAACAAAGTCTTTGCGATGTATGTAGAAGAGTAACATCTTGTCTCAACACTTAATTAAAACATACTCTTAAATATTAAATAAAATAAAATGTATGGGGAAATAGTAAAATGCTAAGAAAATGTCTAAGAGTTGCCAACAATGAACAGTACCATCCCAGAATAAATGCCACTACCATTTCTGACTGCCTGGACAAGAATCTCAACCTCTCGAAGGTTCATTTTAATCACAGAAAGGCAGAATGAAATTGCTTACTTTTCTATGGAAGGTACTAAGAAACTTTCTTACGATTTCTCTAAAATTTGATGATGTCTTGCTGTTTTTAACAGGATTTTAATATTGATTAATTTTATATTTGACTGTTATTCTTCCATGTTCATATTTGAAGAATTTTATTAAAATTGGGGAAGGAGAGATCTTTGCTGAAATCAGGAAAGGAGAGCCTTTTCAGTTGCGGGAGAATTATTTGAAGTGTTAGCCCCCAAAGAAGAAAACTATTGTCATTTTTGTTCCTCCCAGTCTCTTGCTCTTTGGGGATTATTTCTCTTTTAATTTATTGCTCTGTGTTCTAAAAAGTGAAGAGAGATTACAAAGTACATTTTAAAAGTGTATTAAATATAACTTATGGTAAATTAGTAATACCTCTTGAAAAATCCTGCTATGAGCTCTCTCATGGTGCTTCCTCTGGGGGAAGATAACTCAATTGTGTTGATTTAAAGGTTCTGTCTAGTTCTTTTAAACATTCCTTTGATGTTGTATTGCTCAGCTTGTAATAGACTGTTATTGCCCTATATTGAGTTTGCAGAGTGAAGGTAAATCTTTCGTGATGTGATTGTGCCACAGCAAACTCAATATTGTTCGCAGGGCCTTTATAACTTTCAGTTACATTGCAGCAGAACAGCACACATTTTCATTTTTACCTTTTTATATTTGTATTCTTTGTTCTGAAACTGAAAGTATGTATGCTTACACACACTCTATAGCGCTTGTTCTGTGAAGCGGTAACTCATAAGCAAAGAGAACATTGTCAGGTGGGTATTTTTTCTGAAATTGTCAATTTTATTGTTAATCTTTTTCTTTACATTCCATTAGATACTCTACTATGTTATTGAAAAGGCACCACCACTGGGGAAACCTCAACTCAAACCTCTACCCAAGTTCTAGTTTGAACTGTTTTCTAAGCATACGTAACAACACTATTTAAAGAGTCTCCTGAGGAGCTCTGGCCTTTCCTGAAACTCATATAAATGTAATTTCCTCTGGTGGTAGATCACAAGGTAAGACCTAGGTGACCAGAAGTATTAGCATAGACAATTGGACTGTTTCACTGAAAATGGAAACGTTCTTTATGTAATGACTTAAGTTATCATTTGCTTCTTTTGTTAAATTTCTTGCAAAAAAATCTAGTATTTTTACACTGGAACAGCATTCAACTCATAATTTAAAACTGCTTGTGAAGCAAAGTAGCACTAAAGCTACGTTTTATGCATTTGTTTTACTTCTTGGCATGTGCCTTGTGATTATTCTTTTTTTCCTGTTATTTTAAAGGATATAATCACAGTTTTGCAACAAATATTACGTGATAAAAAATTTTGAGATAATAAAGAATATCCATAAATGTATACAGTAGACTGGATTTTAAATAACCACATGCATTGAATACCCTCCTCCTCCTCCTCCTACTTCTTCTTTGTCTCACTCTGTTGCCCAGGCTGGAGTTCAGTGGTGCAATCTAGGTTCCCAGGTTCTAGCTTCATGGGCTCCCTTTTGAACCTGCTTCCCGGGTTCGAGTGATTCTCCTCCCTCAGCTTTCTGAGTAGCTGGAACTACAGGTGCGCGCCGCCACGCCTGGCTAATCTTTTTGTATTTTTAGTAGAGACAGAGTTTCACCATGTTGGTCAGGCTGATCTCTAACTCCTCACCTCAGGTGATCTGCCTACCTCAGCCTCCCAAAGTGCTGGGACTGAAGGTGTGAACTACTGTGCCCTACTATCATTTAGTATATTCTTCCAAGGTAGCCAAATAATTATAGTTCTGGAAAGGTCAACATTTCCTCTGCTATAAAAACTTTTTTATTATTTTCTCCCTAGCTAGTAAAAACAAAATCAGCAGTCTTCAATCCTCAGAGACTGATAGTTGTACTGGCAAATGTCTATTGTATTTGCATGTCTGATTATCTTCTTTCCATTTTCCCCTTCTTGGCATTTCCTGTCTTCAGTCTAGGCCTCTTGCAAGTGAAAGTCCTAAGAGCTCTATGATAATTTTTGAAGAAAATCAAAGACATAATTTATAGAAAGAAATTTTCTGTGGTTTTGCTTAATATGTTTAACTTTTAAAGATGAATATATATATTGCTCAATGAGAATGAGGTTCATGATTAAAACTAGAATTCCTTAGTTGGATTGAATCTTGGAGCACATCAGTCCCGGAGATTGCAAATGAATGGTCATTGATCCATATATGGGCATATATGTCTTTTATTTGATCCACACAAAGCTTAAGTTTTCTTTTTCTTAAATTGGGTGCTAGCATTTAAAAATTGAAGTTTTATCTTAGAACATGAATTTCTACCTTCTTTTGGGGGCTCTGGTAACGCTGGGCCAGCATTCTCACAAAGGATGTCTCTTTAGATGGCTTGTGCACCCTTCTGTGGGCCACAGTCCTCACACGGGCTGCTCCATTCCTTTTCATTACTGCATGCATCTGAGTTCATGGCATCTGTTTCCAATCTAATTCCTTCAAGTTCTTCAACCTCTTCACTTTATTCACATTGGCTCCCCTTTTTGTCATGCCCGTTGCTCAAATCCTTATACCCTCAAACAGCATTTTCTCCCCACAGCTTTTTTCAGTCACTCATCAACTCATAGGAATCTCTCCAGTTCCTCTACCCCTTGATAATTGTGCACACTCTATATTGATTATATTTTCATCTTGCTGCCCCGAAAGCTGTGAACGCTTGGAGGGCAGGGTCCATTTTTGTAACTCACACGGTGACTTTTAGCACAATACCCTGTACTTAGTAACTTCTCAGAACATGTTTGTGGAGTTGAATTTAATGAATTAACTTGTCCTTCATCATGAAGGGAAAGAGGGCAAGAATCCTGGAGCCTTTAACCCCGGGTTCACACCTATTTTTTGTTTAACATGTTCTGCCAAACATTATATATATTTTTTCTTTCTTGAGAAAGAGTCTCGCTCTGTGCCAAGGCTAGAGTGCAGTGGCACGATCTTGGTTCACTGCAACCTCTGCCTCCCTGGTTCAAGGATTCTCCTGCCTCAGGCTCCCAAGTGGCTGGGATTACAGGTGCATGCCACCACACCTGGCTGATTTTTGTATTTTTAGTAGAGACAAGGTTTCAACCAGGCTGGTATCGAACTCCTGACCGCAAGTGATCTGCTGCCTCGGCCTCCCAAAATGTTGGGATTACAGGCATGAGCCACCACACCTGGCCCAAACATCATATTCTTTATTAGTAAAACATGAGAAGTTTCCTCTCCCACTCTTAACATCCTGAGTCTTTCATCAATAGTCTGTAATGCCTCCTTCATTCATGTGCCTTAGGTGCTCAGAAGCTCACACACAGATTTTGTGATTACTTGGGATAGTTTCCTGAATCTGGGTTTCTGATCTAATAATTCTTGGTTTTTGATTTGGTTTTTATCTTTTATCTCTACCTTAGTAATTTTTGAGTTTATTTATTTAGGAAACAAAACCCACAGAAGAGTTGTGAAGACTGAATGAAATACAAGTAAAGCTCCTTTTATGGCTCATAATAGTTGGTGGGTATTACTTAATTGCATTTTGTTCCATATTTTATTTTTAAGCCAGTTGTATCTCCTTTTCCTCTCTCTCCCTTATTTAGAAGGAGGATAAATAAATGTAATAGGAAAGATATCATGAAAGATAAAGAAAGCAATCTGACCAGCTGTTACTTGTATGAAGATGGGGCTAAATCTTGAGCAATGAAATCCACAGCATGTGTGTATATATATAAAAAAGTAATTTATGATTAAAATATGGTTTTTAACTGTTAAGTTACTGAAATTTAAACTTGCTATCCAAGTGGTCAAGGAAATAAAATGGGAGGATCAAAGTGCAAAATCCCTTAAATGGATAACTGAGGGTAGATTACTACTAACATTGACTTCAGTAATTGTAAAATAAGCTGTTAAGTCAAGCTGAAAACTCTTTGGCCAATACCACTGGAAAAGAATTTGCTTCATTCCCACCTTGTCTCTCTACACATGATCTGTTCACAATTAAGCACTCTTTCCCCTCTTCTATCTTCATCTTTTTATGAGGGTCCCAGGACCCTTGGGAAGTGCATTCCCAGAATCTCTGCCAGTGATGCTCTGAGGTTGATTTTGCTAGGAGATGCATTCATGTCAAGACCTGCAAGGTGAAAGGGAAGTGAAAGCCATGTTTTTCTTCCGGCAGCAGCAGGCAGACATGTGTGCTTCCATAGATATGAGGTGTTGCAGCAGCCTTTAAACATTTTTCTAAAAGTTACTTGACTTTTCTGATTGAAATACCTAGAGCAGTTTCTGCTTTCCTAGATATTTACCTGATTGATGGAACCTCTACTGACACACTTTGAGAAGCACCCAGCAGAATGCCATTTAGTCAATTTACTTGTGACTTTGACATAGTCAAATACTTAAAATCAGACAACTGACTAGAATATGGTATGAATGAATATCTCTAGAATAAAAAGAGTATATTTTCTCAAAAAGTTATTTTCTTTAGGAGAAAGGAAAAGATATCACAGGTTTTTATTAGATCACTTATAAGAAGAATTTTTTTAATATAAGAAACTACAAGATAAACAACGTTTTGAAAAAATAACAGGCTACGTTTAACTGACAAAAATATTCATGGTAAAAATATTTGAAAGGTACAATGAAAAACTATAAATATTTTCTACCTGCAACTTAAATTCAACAGTTACCAACATGTTCTGTACATCGTAGGTATTTAGTAAACATTTACTGATTTAGATGTGAAGAAAAAAAATGCCTTTTTTTCAGTGAAATCTAGTGCATATGAACAATATTCCTTATGTGAAATAATTTAAAAGATGTTTGTTATTTGGGTTTTGGAATACAATCAATACACTGAGCACTATGACAAATCTATAATTGGCCTTGGTTCCTGCTCAGTAGGTAAGGAAAATGACAAATTACAATTTTCATTTGGCTTTAGGTTAGCTAGAATTTCAGAAAGATTGCTCCAGCAAACTTATTTTAATCAATCTGAAACACAGTAAGTAAATTTACTACAACTTAGTTAGAGCCGTGTAGTATGAAGGGCTAGCACATTGAGGTCTGCTATTTGAGTTAGAGAATTAGTAATACTCCCATGAGCCTACCCTTCAAAATTGCTTCCTGTCTATAAGACAGGTATCTTGATTGGAATTCAAAGTAATTCTTCTATAGAAAGATGGTTAGTTACAGCCAATTGCATGCTTTTTTTTTGACTATATTTCTAATTGTGCTAGATTCCTGTTGCCTGCCAGATTTCTTGCATCTGATACTTTGACTGTCTCTCTTAAACGAATGGATTCAGGTTGATTTTGTGCAGGTTTGTGTGTCTTTTGTGAAATGCTTCTTTGTCCTGGTTAACATGATTTGCCTGTCATTTCACCTTACTTTTTAAACAAGAATTTTATCAAGGTAAACTAAAAAAATTAAGAAAACAGTATCATGTGGAATAATAAAAATAAGTTTTTTTTTTTTTTTTTTAAAGAAAAGAGTGAACTGATACTACATAATAAACCAATTTGGATGCATGGTAAAAACCACTGGTAAATTGAGGTAATTTATGAATACCTGAGATGATCAAGTTTATTTTTTAGAAAAAATAGACATAAGGCATAAAATCTTTTCTTTTCCCCTTCATCTGTGCCACACCATATTGAAAACTAAGCAAGTAGAACTAAAAGCAGAAGAATAAAATCTTGAGTTACCTTAATCTAACTAATAAGAAATCTGAAAAATGCAATTGACTAAAAAACTTAGAACATCTAAGTCACTGCAGCCACATTTTTCTTCCGATTTTCAGAAAATCACAAAATATTTTATTTCATAGTAGGATTTTAAATGAAGAGAGACAAAATATAAACTAATTAAAGTTGTATACTCCTTTTAGTAGTGCCTGCTCTATCATACCCCTTTAAGGAAAGTCTCCTAAGGCAGTAAAAAAAGAAAATCTACATGTTAATCTTTGACTTAAAATGAAATCCTAAAAATTAAATAAACATGAAAAATAAATAAAACATAACATAGCAAAATTAAAAAGTAAGCAAAGAAAATCAGAAAAAATAGTTCATAAAAGTCTTATTACAAAGATAAAATCCTAAAATATAGTAAAAGCCAATCTCACAAATGTCTCTGGGAGAAAACAAATAATGAAAACAAACCAGACAAATGATTAATTTTACTAGGCAGAATAAAATATCAGATTTTAGAGCTGTTGAATTAATGCGTTGTTACACTAATGTAATATATAATTTTATTATGTACAAGATTCTATGTTACGAACTTCAAGAAAGCCTCAAATGAATTGAAAAGGCCATTGTGGTCAAGAAATTTACAGTTCAGATTGGGCCTGGTAGCTCATGCCTATAATCCCAGTATTTTAAGAGGCCTAGACAGGAGGCTTGAGACCAAGAGTTCTAGACCAGCCTGGGCAACATAGTGAGACTTCATCTGTACCAAAAACAAACAAAAGCAATTGTCAGGTGTGGTGGTGCCTGTGGTGCCAGCTACTCAGGAGGGTGGGGTAGGAGGATCCCTTCAGCCCAGGAGTTTGGCATTGTAGTGAGCTATGATCACATCACTGCACTACAGCCTGGTGACAGAGAAACACTGTTGTTGCTGTTTTTTTTTTTTTACTTTTTTTTTTTTTAAGAGAGAAAAGGAGACAGAAAGAAACAGCAAAAGAAAGAAAAAAGGAATGAAAGAGAGAAAGAAAGAGAAAGAGAAAGAGGGAGAGAGAATGGGATTCTTGTTTTATTGCCCAGGCTAGAATACAGTCTAAAAATGGGTATTAAAAATCTCTTTTATGCCAATAATTATGCTTAACAATGGAGACAGGAAGGAATAGGGGATGAAAATAACAAATAAGCAGCCAACCAATATTTTATTTAAACCTGTGAAATGCTATGCAATTGCTGGGGAGTGATTTACTTCCAGTTATGTGGTCACTTTTAAGATAGGTATAATGTGATACTGAGAAAAATGTATGTTTTGTGGATTTGGGGAGGAGAGTTCTGTAAATATTTGTTAAGTCTAGTTGTTCCAGGTCTGAGTTCAAGTCCTGGATATCCTTGTTGATTTTCTATCTCGTTGATCT
>PVKP010034524.1:0-24141 GCA_004027715.1 Plecturocebus donacophilus
ATGGGTACAATTGTAAGGCAAGTAAGGCAAGAGAAGGCAAGGGAAGGCAAGTCAATGATATGTAAGGCAAGGCAAGTCGCCATGGTAAGGCATGGAAACTTGACCATGATAAGGTAAGGAAAGGCACAGGAAGGCACTATGGTCACGATGGTGAAGTAGGACATGTCGGGGCACCATGGGCACAATGGGAAGGCAAGGCAAGTCAAGGCACCATGGGTACATTGGGAAGGCAAGGCACCGTTGGTATAATAGTAAGGCCTGGCAAGGAAAGAAAAGGCACCACGGGCAGCATGGGAACCATTGTAGGGTAAGGCACAGCAAGGCAAGGCAAGACAACAGGGAAACATGATAAAGCAAGGCAAGGCAAGCAAACGCACCATTAGCACTGTGGTAAGGAAAGGCAACACAAGGCAACACAAGGCACCAAGGCAACATGGTAATGCTTGGCAAGGCAAGGCAAGACACCATAATCAATGAGGTAATATAAAACAAGGCAACACAATGCAATTCACCATGGGAACCATGGGAATGCAATGCAAGGCAAGAAAATGAAACATGGACACCATGGTAAGGCAAGGCAAGGCAAGCCAAGGCACCACGGGCAATGTTGTCAAGACTGGTAAGTCAAGACAAGGCAAGGCAAGCCAAGGCAATAAAGGCACCATTTAAAGGCAAAGCAATGCAAGTAGAGGCATTACGTGCACCATGGTTAGGCAAGGAAAGGAAAGGCATCATAGGACCCATGATATGGCATGGCATGATGGTAACATAGGGCAAAACAAAGGACCATGTTCAACATGTTAAGGCAGAGCAAGGCAATGCAAGACAATGCACAATTGGCAACATGGAAGGCAAAGCAAGGCATATGAATGCCCCATTGACACCACGGCAGGGCAAGACAAGGCCAGGAAAGGCAAAACAAAGCTCCTTGGCCACCATGGTAAGGCAAGAAGAGGAGGCAAGGCAAGACAGCATTGGCATTGTGGGAAGGCAAGGCAAGGCAAGAGAAGGCACCATGGGCAGCATGGTATGGTAAGGCAAGGCACTATGGACACCATGATAAGGCAAGCCAAGGCAACATGTGCACTATAATAAGTCAAGGCAAGGCATGATAAGGCACCATGTGCACATTGGTAAAACAAGAAAAGGAAAGACAATGCAAGGCAAGGTGCCATGGACACCATGGTAGGGGAAGGAAAGCCATGGAAAGGCACCATGTGCCTCCTGGTAAGGCAATTCATGGCAAGGCATGCACCATGGGCAACATGGATGTGAATGCAAGTTAAAGCAAGGCAAAGCAGCTCTCCATGGGCACAATGATAAGGCAACATGACTTAAGGTAAGGCAATGCAAGTCACCATGGTCAACATGGTAAGGCAGTAAAAAGCAAGCCAAGGAACCAAAGGCACGATGGTAAGGCAAAGAAAAGCAAAACACTACAGGCATCATGGTAAGGCAAGGCAAGGCAGTGAATCATGGGTAAAATGATAAGGCAAGGTAAGGTAAGAGAAGGCAAGGCAAGGCATGGCAAGATAATGAAAGTTAAGGCAAATCAAGTCATCATTGGCACCATGGTAAGATCAAGAAAGGCAAGGTAAGGCACCATGGGGACCATGGTAATGTAGGGCACAACTTAGCACCATGGACACAATGGGAAGACAAGGCAAGGCAAGACACCATGGGCACAATTGGCAGGCAACAAAAGGCACCATGGAAACCATGGGAAGGCAAGGAAAGTCAGGAAAAGGCACTGTGGCAGCATGTAAAGGAAAGCAAGGCAAAACAAAGAAAGGCAAGACAGCAATGTCACCATGGTAAAACAATTCAAGGCCTTTCAAAGCACAATCTGCACCCTAGTAAGTCAAGACTAGGCGAGCCAATGCAAGGCAATAAGAGCAACATGGTAAGGCAAGGCAAGAAAAGACAATATGGACACCATGGTAAGGCAAGGCAAGGCAAGGCACCATAGTCACCATGGTAACACAAGGCAAGACAAAGGTCCATGGGCACCACGTTAAGACAGAGCAAGCCAAGACAAGGCAAGGAACAATTGGCAACATGGAAAGGCAAAGCAAAGCATGTGAATGCACAATGGACACCATGGCAAGGCAAGACAATATAAGGAAAGGCAAGGAAAGGCAATGCAAGGCTCCATGGCCACGATGGTAAGGCAAGTCACCATAGGCACTGTGGGAAAGCATGTCAAGGAAAGCCAAGGCACCGTAGGCAGCATGGTAAGATAAGGCAAGGCACCATGGACCTCATGGTAAGACAAGGTCATGCAAAGCAAGGCAGCACCATGAGAACCATGATAAGGTAAGGAAAGGCATGACAAATCAGCATGGGCATGTTTAAAGCTAGACAAGGCAAGGTAACAAGGCAAGGTTCCATAGGCACACAGTAGGGCAAGACAAGCCACGGAAAGTCACCATGTGCCCCCTGGTAATTCACAGAAAGACAAGCCACCATTGGCATCCAGGTAAGGCAAGGCACAACAAAGCAGGCACCACGGGCATCAAGGAATTGGAAGGCAAGTTAAGGCATGGCTAGGCAGCTCTCCATGGGCACAATGTTAAGGCAAGGCAATGCAAGTTAAGACAATGCAAGTCACCATAGGTGCCATGGTAAGGCAAGGCAAAGCAAGCCAAGACAACATAGGCACCATGGTAAGGCAAAGCAAGGCAAGACACTATAGGCACTGTGGTAAGGCAAGGCAAGGCAAAGAACATTAGGTACAATGGTAAAGCAAGGTAAGGTAGGAGAATGCAAGGCAAAGCAAGGCAATATAAGGTAAGGAATGGCAAGTAGCCATGGCACCATAGTAAAGCAGAGAAAGGTAAAGTAAGGCACCATGGTCACCATGTTAAGGTAGGGTATGACGGGGCACCATGGGAACAATGGAAAGGTAAGGAAGACAAGGCAGAGTGGGCAGCATGGTAAGGCAAGGCAAGACAAAGCAAGGCACAATTGACACAATTGTAAGGCATGGAAAGGTAAGGCAAGGTACCATGGGCAGTATGGGCACCATTGTAAGTCAGGGCACAGCAAGGCGAGACAGGGCAAGACATCATGGGTATCATGATAAGGCAAGGTAAGTCAAGTAAAGGCACCATGGGCAGCATGGTAAGGAAAGGCACACAAGGCAACCAAAGTCACCATAGGCAACATTGTAACACATGACAAGGCAAGGTAAAACACCATAATCACTGAGGTGATGCAAACAAGTCAAGGGAAAGTAATTCACCATGGGAACCATGGGAAAGCAAAGGAATGCACAGCAAGAAAAGGACAATGACAACCATGTTATGGCAAGGCAATGCAAGGCAAGTTACCATGGGAAACTTGGTAAGGCAAGGGAAAATAAGGTAAGACAAGGCATAATGGGAAGTAGGCTAAGGCAAGTCAAGGAGCAGCAAACCACCGTGGGAACAATGGTATGGCAATGCAAGGTATCATGGACATCATTATAAGGCAAGGTAAGTCAAGCCTAGGCACAATGGGGACCATGGAAAGGCAAGGCATGAGAGCATATGCAAAATGGTAAAGCAAGAGAATGAAAGGCAAGTCACCATGGGTGTATGGATAGGCAAGACAAGGCAAGGCGTCATAGGCACCATGGTAAGGCAAGTCAAGGCGAGGCATGCCACCATGGGCCCGATAGTAAGACAAGGTAAAACAAGGCAAAGCACCATGGGTACCATGGTAATTCAAGGGAAGGCACAGCAAGGCAAGGCACCAGGGGAAGCATGGTGAAGTAAAGCAAGTCAAGGCACATCCCATTGGGCACTGTGGTAGTGGAAGGTAAGGCAATGCAATGCACCATGGGAAAAATGTTATGGCAAGGCATGATAAGAAAAGGCAACATGTACACCATGGTAAGGCAAAGCAACGCAAGGCACCTTGGGCACCGTAGTAAGGCAAACAAGGCAATATAAGGCAAGAATGGCACCATGGTCATGGTGTTATTGCAAGTAAAGGCAAAACGAATTACAACGGGACCATAGTAATAGAAAACAAGGCAAGGCAAGGCACCATTGGTGCTTTGGTAAGTCATGGCAAGGCAAGGCACTATAGGCATCATAGTAAGGCAGTGCATCATAGGCATCATATTTTGGCAAAGCAAGGCATGTCAAGGCATCATGGGCATCATGGTAAGGCAAGGGAAGGCAAGGCAAGGCACTTGGGCACCATGGGAAGTCAAAGCAATGCAAAGCAATGTAAAGCAACATAGACATCATGGTAAGGCAAGGCACCATGAGCATCATGGTAAGGCAAAGCAAGGCAAAGCACATTGTGCACCATGGTAAGAAAACAAGTCAAGGCAAGGAATCTTACGTTGGGCACCATGATAAGGCAAGGCAATTTAGCATGAGCACTGTTGTAAGGTTAACATGGCAAGGGAAGGAAAGGCAGAATGGGCATGATGGTAAGGCAAGGCATGGCAAGGCAAAGTATCATAATCTGCATGGTAAGGTAAACCAAGGAAAGACATGGCAAGGCAAGACAAAGCAATGTAAGGCATTGCTAGGCAACATTGGCACCATGGTAAGGGAAGGCAAGGGAAGGCAGGCACTGCATAGCAAGGCAAGAGAATGTACTATGCATATCATGGTACAAAAAGACATGGCAATTCAGGGCATCGTGGACTCCATTGTAATGCAAAGCAAGGCAAGGTAAAGCAGGCAAGGTACCATGGGCAGCATTATAAGGCAGGGCAAAGTAATTAAAGGCACTGTGTGCACCACTGTAAGGCAATGAAAGGTAAGGAAACATAGGCACCATAGTAAAGCAAGGCACCATGGACAACAGGGTAAAGCAAGGCACCATGGTCAACATGGTAAAGCAAGACAAGGCAAGGAAAGCCAAAGAAGCATAGGCACCATGGTAAAACAAGGCAAGGCAAGGCAAGGAGTTATCAGCATCATGGTAACGTAAGGCAAGAAAAGCACTATGGGCCCCAAGTTGAGGCAAGGCAAGACATAACAAGGGAAGGCACCATGGGCACATTGGAGAGGTACAGTGAAGCATGGTAAGGTGCCATGGACACCAATGCAAGGGGAGGAAACACAAGCACCATGGGCACCATGGTAAGGCAAGGAAAGTCAGGAAAAGGCACTGTAGGCACCATGTAAAGGAAGGCAAGGCAAAGCAAGGAAAGGCAAGGCAACAAATCAGCATTGTAGGGCATGGGAAGGCATGTTAAAGCACTATGGGCACCCTGGTAAGTCAAGACTAGGCAAGGCAAGAAATCAGGGCACCATGGTAAGGCAAAGCAAGGCAAGGCATTATAGGCACCATGGTAAGGCAAAGCAAGCCAAGGAACTATGGGTACAATAGTAAAGCATGACAATGGAAGAGAAGACAATGCAAGGAAATGTAAGGTAATGCAAGGCCAGTCGCCATGGGCACCATGCTAAAGCAGGGAAACTCAAGGTAAGGCACCATGGTATGGGTAGGGCATGACCGGGCACCATGGGCACAATGCAAAAGCAAGACAAGACACTATGGGCAGAATGGTAAGGCAAGACAAAGCAAGGTACCATGGGCACAATGGTAAGGCAAATCAAGACAACACAGGGCACCATTGGCATAATAGTAAGGCATGGCCAGGAAAGGCAAGGTACCATGGGCAGCATGGGCACCATTGTAAAGCAAGACACAGACAGGCAAGGCAAGACAAGACAATGTTGGCACCACATTAAGATAAGGCAAGGAAAGTAAAGGCACCATGGGCACCATGGTAAGGAAAGGAATGCAAGGTAACACAAGGCACCATGGACAACAAGGTAATGCATGGCAAGGCAAGGCAAAGCACCATAATCACCATGATAATGCAAAGCAATTCAAGCCAACACAATTAGCCATGGGGACCATGGGAAAGCAAGGCAATGCAAGGCAAGGAAATGATCCATGGGAACCATGGTATGGCAAGGCAAGGCATCATGGGAATCTTGGTAATGCAAGGGAGAGTTGGCATGACAAGGAACAATGGAAACCAGGCCAAAGAAATTGAAGGAGAGGCAAGCCACTTTGGGCACCATGGTATGACAATGCAAGGCATGACAAGGCACCATGGACAACATTATAAGGCAAGGTATGGCAAGCCTAGGCACTATGGGCTCCATGGAAAGGCAAGGCAAGGGAGGATGGGCACCATGGTAAAGAAAGGGAATGCAAGGCAAGGCAAGTCCCCATGGATGTATGGTTAGGCAAGGCAAGACAAGGCAGTATGGGCACGAAGGAAAGGCAAGTCGAATCCTGGCAAGCCACCATAAGCCCCATGGTAAGGAAAGGAAAGGCAAAGCAAAGGAAATCATCTTGGGTACCATGGTAATACAAGGGAAGGCACACAAGGCAAGGCACCATGGGCCACCTGGTGAGGTAAAGCGAGGCAAAACAAGTCTCAATCAGCACTTTGGTAGGGGAAGGTAAAGCAATGCAATACACCATGGGGAGCATGTTGAGGAAAGTCATGTCAAGGCAAGGCAACATGTGCATTATCATAAGGCAAAGCTACATAATGCACCCTGAGTGCTATAAGGAAAATGAAGGCAAGGGAAGGCAAGCATGGCACCATGGGCACTGTGTTAATGCAAACCAAGTGAAGATAAAGCACCATGGGCACCATAGAAAGGCAAAACTGGGCAACACAAGACACCATTGTTTCCATGGTAAGGTATGGCAAGGAAAGATACCATGGGCATCATAGGCACCATGGTATGGCAAGGCAAGGAAGTCAAGGCATCATGGGCAAGGTGCCATGAACATCATAGTAAGGCAAGGGAAGGCAAGGCACATATGGCACTGTGACATGGTAAAAAGCCCCATAAACCTGCATACCTCAACCATACCTTGGCTTTCTGTTGAAAGCGCTCTCTGTAACCCAAATGTGACATGCAAGCAGTCCAAATCCATGCCATCATGGCCCCTGAGACTTGTAATTTCCACCCTACCCAATGTGTAAACAAATGCTTATCTTGACTTTTGTAAACCACTTAATTAACAATCAGAATGTCAAAAGTTCCCTGGCCCTGAGAATGTCGGGAGCCCCTCACCCTCATGTTCACCCAGGAATCCACTGGAATATCCAGAGACCCTCACCCTCATCTCCACCCAGGACGTGATTTACAGAATCTACTAGCCCTCAGAATGTCTGAAGCCCCAACCCCCTACCCCATTCCTCACTCTCACTCCCCAGGTGGTTGTACAGGTATAAAAGGTCTTAACACCCTCCTTTTAGGGCCATGGTTTGGAGAGATGTGAGTCCTCTGTGGCCAACGGCAATAAAGACCTTGCAATTTAGCATACTTTTTTCTTGGTGTTGACTTTCTATTCTCTCTCCGTTATAATGTCTGGTGGCCCCAGGGAGATTTTATCTTCATCCACTACCAGACAAAAGCCATCTCAAAGTCTCACCCAGGCAGCCGCTTCCACCTCAGGGCCCTATAGGGGAGGCGCCCCCTGAGATGTTCCAGGCCCCAGAGTTCCAGCCCCATGGAGGATGAGCAACTACCTTGCCGACATTCACCTGAAATTCCTCAGGGTCCCAGGAATCTGCAGAGGTACATCAGGTCTGGGGACTGGTCCATCAGGGGTTCTGAATCAAGGGACTGGATGTGGTCATTGCAACTCTAACCAGGCAAGCCTACCATGAGATGTCACTGGAGGCTCACATTGCCCCAATGGAGGCTCAGATTACTTCAATGGAGGCTCTGGTTGCCTCACTGGAGGCTCAGATTATCTCACTAGAGGTTCGGATTGCCTCACTGGAGGTTCAGGTTACCTCACTGGAGGCTCAGATAATTTAGTTTTTGGTTGTTTTTCCATAACCTCGGTGTGTGAGAGAGTGAGGGTGTATATATGTAGTCCCACGGCTGGAAGTCTATGAGGCTTGTATGGGCCTTCACCCGCGGTTCCACAGGGACATCATAAGACATAACGGTGATTTATCTCAGAACTAAAAATAGTGAGGTGACCAGGCCCGGTGTTTATATGAGTACACCTTGGCCAAGACACTCTGAAACGTCCCTCTGGAAATGTGGCCAGGTAGGCATCAGACTGGTCTCCCATCTTTGGGGCACCCACCCTTTGTCTGTCAATCCTAAATGTAGTTCTGTCTTTATGTAAATTCACCAGTTTTGTTACACTCCTGTTTGCTGATATAGAGTGGTTTAGACCTGTTACTCTTGAGTTGGATAATATTCTCCATTGGCTAAGTGACCATTGACTTCAAGGAACTCTAATTGAGTTAACACCCCCAGAAATAATTCTGTTCTCTTTCCTTTTCTTATTCTACCATTGAGGCCTTATTCTTCCTGATTTTCATGTCCAAGAAAGAATACTGACCCCAATGACTTGGGTGTAGTATTTTTTCTCTGTTTTAGGGAATCAAATTTAAATAAGAAACTATCAGCTCTCTTTGCCCATTTAGGGTAAAAAAGGAGTAATTGTCTCTTCTGTCAAAAGAAACAGATATAGGGAGGGAAAAAGGAAAGAGGACAAGAAAGTACGAAAGGGGAAGAGGAGAGAGGAGACAGAGAAGAGAGAAAGAGGAGACAGAGAAAAAAGAGAGAGAGAGTAGACAGAAGAGAGGAGAGAAAAAAGAGAGGAGAGAGGAGACAGAGACAGAGAGAGAGAAAAGAGAAAAGGAGAGAAGAGAGGAGAAAGGAAAGAGAGAGGAGAGAGGAAACAGAAACAGAAAAGAAAAAATGAAGAGAAAAAGTGAGAAAAGACAGATACAGGGAAAAAGGAATTTGATGCTTTTTAGGGTCCCTGTGTCAAGGTGACCAAAACTTCAGGGGTGGGAAACTCGCAGCTGGCATAGCCGCTGCGAGCTCAGTTTTAAACTGACAAAAAAAGCGTTTTTTTTTTTTTTTTTTCTCTCTGCCAGCTGCCAGCCCCTCCCAGCTTTCAGACAGGCCACACTGCCTCAAGGTGCAGTATTCGCATCCAAAATATGGCTTTAAAAAAGCTTTCTAACTTTTTGTAATGCAAGTGACCTGTTAGTACAGTAGTTAAAGTATAGGGCCTGCAACTGCAAGGTTGTTGGTTCAAATCCTCTGCGAAGCCAGTCTTAAATTAGTGAAATCTCTCAGGGGACATTCAAAAGCTGAAAAAAAAAAACACAAATGGGGTTGTCTAGCTCCCAGCCTTGTACCTCCCTCCAATGCACAATGGCCAACTTCAAGGTTGGGTTTTCAGGCCAATATGGGGTAAAATTAACCCCTCAAGAACTCTTCTCTTTATGTAAACTAGAATGGCCTTCTTTTAAAATTAAGTGGCCTGACACTGGAACCTATGACTCAAAAAAAAAAAAAAAATATATATATATATATATACATGCAAGTATATATATATGCATGTATATATATATGTGTGTGTATGTGTGTGTGTGTATATATATATATATATATATATATATATATATATATATATATACACATATATACATATAACGCAGGCTCTATGGAAAATCATCGCAGGAACTCCTGGACACCCTGACCAGTTTCCACACATTAACCAATGGTCGAATTTAGTCCAGCAACCCCCTCCATGGCTAAAACGCTGCATAAAACAAGCTAGACTTCAGGTCATGTTAGCTGGCCCCAAAACAGCCCCTTCTGGGCTAGCCATTCTCCCCACCCCAGCAGAGGATCAGGAATTACCTCCACCCTACTCAAGGCACTCTAAACCAGGGCCTCAGCACCTCCCTGGACAGTAGTAGTAACCAAACCTTGTCTTCCCTGCACACCCGCAGCTGGGCTCCACATGCACCGGTGGTCCTTCCTCTCCAAGAGGTGCCCCCAACAGGAGAAAACAATCGGGTTCACCCATTCTTTGCTCACATCCCCTTCTCATCAAGTGATTTATATAACTGAAAGGTAATAGAAATTAAAGAGACAGCTGAAACACCAAGTGCTGGGACAAGCTTTATTAAAAGCAAGGGAAAAGCTGCTGGGCTGCACCCAATATTGGCATGCAGCACCCATGGCATGGCAAAGGGGATTTTTATGGCCTGCAAGCTGGCAGATGTCTCCAGTGTGAGGGGCTGTGCAGGAGGGGAGGTTCTGGAGAACTGCTGAGTTTAATAGTTCCTGTGAAGGGTTCCTGCTGGGGAACTGCTAAGATGGCAAGAGGGGAAGGGTTAGAAACCTGGTGAAATAAATATTTCCCCAGGAGGGGGTCGTGCTGGGAGGCTGGGGAACTTAAGGTGGTGGCAGGGTTTTACGTTAAAGTAAGTTCTGTCAAAAGGCTCAACATCCCCCTTCTCTGAGAAGCCCCAGGATTTGACAGGGCTCTGAAAATCTGTACTCCAGACTCATCGCTGCACTTAGGACAACTCCCAATAATTATTACTGATTCTGTTCACCCCAAAGGAAAAAGGCAACATTAAACAAGAAGCCCTGAAATTCATCATAGGTCCAGGGTGGGGAACAGTTAAAAAAAAAAACAAAAACCCGGGACCAAATTAAAAAGGTTTTTCCCTCTACCCAACCCAATGGGACCCCAACACCCTAGGGTGTCACCAGGCTCTGAACACTTTTCACCAGTATCCTTTAAAAGGGGTTAGGAAAGCAGCCCACAAGCTTTCTAACCTCTCCAAGGTAGGGTCTGTAACTCAGGGACTGCAGGAGTCACTGGCTGCCTTCCTTGAGTGATCTACAAAGCACTTATCACATCTACACTCCTATTAACCTTGAGGCTCCAAAAAATCAGCAAGTCATCAATCTGGCTTTTGTTTTCTAGTCAGCCCCAGATATTAAAAGAAAGTTACAGAAGTTAAAGAGATTCCAGGAAGTAAATTTAACCCAATTGCTAGAAATTGCTCAGAAAGTTTTTAATGACAAGGATACTCCTGGAGCCATACAAAAAAAAAAGGCTACTAAGGCAGTAATAGCAGCCCTTCAGAAGACACAAGTCATCCCATGAGGGCAGCGTGCCTTGTAAAATGGCCCCCGGGGTCCCTGACCCCCGTTAGAAAAAAAAAAGAAAACCAATTCAGGTACTGTGAAAAAGAGAAACATTAAAAAGAATGAGTGCTTCAAGAAAAAATATCGAGTAACTGCTCAGAAGAAGCCACTGAGGGCTATCCTCAATTTAAAAGATCAGGATTGATGGGGCTGGGGCTCTCATTTACCAAGCACCTAGGAGCCCAGGGTCACTTTAAGACTTGGAGACAAACCTGTCAGTTTCTTAGTCAACACTGGGGTGGCCCACTCGGTTCTTACTCAGCCTCTAGGACCAGTATCCAGTAAAAAAAAAAAAAACAATTATCCAGGGGGCCACAGGAAAAACCACAACAAGCCCTTGAACCACCAAATGATTCATTAATCTGGGGAAGGGCACTGTCACCCACTCCTTCTTAGTCATTCCAGAGTGCCTGTACCCACTCCTAGGACAAACTTACTCCACAAACTTCAAGCAAATATTTTATTCAGTGAGGGTCAGGCTTGCCTATCAATTCCTCCTCCCTTGGCATCAGGGCCACCTCAACAAATCATCACCTGTACTCTGTCAGATGAGTATCTCTTGCAGAAAGCTTTATCCTCAGAGGCAGATCAACCACCGACATCAGACCTCCTCCACCAGTTCTAAGAGAATGTACCCAGAGTGTGGGCTGAAACAAATTCTCCAGGCTTGGCAAGTCACCATACCCCAGTCATGGTCCAGCTATTGGCAATAGCAACTCCCATCTAGGTACAAAGTTATCCCACATGGATAACTTACTCTTGGCTATAGGAGGCCTATAGAAAGACCACCCAGTCATTATTAAAAACCCTACAGACTTTGAATTACCAGGTCTCAGCTAAAAAGGTGGAACTCTGCCAACTGAAAGTTACTTACCTGGGCTATATCATAGAGAAGGGCAACCAGGCACTGGCAGCCAGCCGAGTCCAAGTGGTGCTTGAAATGCCAAGTTTGAAAATTCCTTGGGGCAGTAAGGTACCGCAGGCTATAAATTTTGGGATTTGCTGAAATAGCCAACCCCTGTAGGCCTGTACTGGAGGAAATCACATCTTAACTTGGACAAAAATAGAGCAACAGACTTTTGACAAGCTCAAGACTGCCCTGCCTATGGCCCCAGCCTTGGCCTTGCCAGACATTTCTAAATCCTTCTGGTTGTTTGTGCATAAAAAACAGGGAGTCGCTAAGGGTGTGCTCACCCAGATGTTGGGACCATGGTCCCGGCCAGTTGCCTACCTTTCAAAAAAACTTAATCCCACAGCCTCTGGGTAGCCAGCTTGTCTGAGGTCAGTGGCAGCTACAGCCCTATTTGTCAAGGAGGTGGACAAACTAACCTTGGGACAGGAGTTAAACTTAGTGTCACCCTACGCAGTGGAGTCACTACTCTGTGGAGCTCCAGGAAAATGTATGTCAAATGCCCGTATAGTTCAACATCAGGCTTTACTTTTGAACCAGTCTTGCATAAAGATTTTAAAGGCTACAGTTTTAAACCTCGCTACCAGGCAGTGAGCCAGAGGAGCCCATATATAACTGCCAACAGACAATGAACATCCTCCAAGCTGCTCAACCTGACCTCACCAACGTCCCCCTGCAGAACCCAGAGGAGGTACTGTATACAGATGGCAGCAGTTTCATGGTCAATGGAGTCAGGTATGCTGGGGCAGCCGTAGTCACCCTAGCATGAGTTTTCTGGGCCCAGGCTCTTCCACATAGAATCTCAGCCCAAAAGGCAGAACTCATACCTCTGACAAAGACTTTAGACTGGGTGGAGGGAAAACTGTTAACATCTATGTGAATAGCCAGTATGCCTTTGCAATGGCTCATGTACATGAAGTCATTTATATAAAAAAAGAACTACTTACCTCAGAGGGAAAAATCATCAAAAATAGAGAAATCCTAGCCCTACTAGAGGCTATATGGAAGCCCAAAGCTGTGGCATTAATACACTGCAAAGGACACCAAAAGGGAAATTCACCGGAGGTGAGGGAAATAGGGCAGCTGACCAACAGACCAAACAGGCAGCCTCGGGACCAGTAAAACTTAACTCTTCTTGTAACTCTGCCAGCCCCAACCCTACTCTCTACCCCTACATACTCACCTGAGGAAGAAAACTTTGCTAAAGAACAAGGGGGCACACAAGATTCCACAGGATTGTGGAAACTACCGGACACAAGAATTGTGGTCCCCAAGGCTCTAGGATGGGCCCTAGTTAAGAACACATACCAGGCCACTCACATAGGACAGACCAAACTGAGCTACTAAAAGCCAAGTACCACATTCCCCACTTACATGAACTTATTAAGAAAATTAATACTCGGTGCAATGTATGTGCCCGAGTAAATCCGGGAGAAAACAGGTCTAGCCAGGTAGAAGTAAGACTCAGAGGGACTAGCCCTGGAGAGCACTGAGAAGTAAATTTCACTGAAATAAAACCCCCAGCAAACGGCTATAAATACCTCCTGGTGTTTATAAATACATTCTCTAGATGGGTCAAAGCCTTCCCCACTAGGTCAGAGACTGCCTCGGTGGTCACAAAAAAACTATTACAGGAACTTGTTCCTCAATTCGGCCTCCCTCTAACACTGGGGTCAGACAATGGGCCCGCCTTTACTGCACAAATTTCTCAGGGCCTAGCCAAGGCCCTGGCTATATCCTGGAAATTATACTGTGCCTATCGTCCCCGGAGATCAGGACAAGTCAAAGGAATGAACTGGACCTTAAAAAAAATCCTAACAAAGTTTATCCTAGAAGCAGGTAAAAACTGGGTCAGCCTGCTTCCTTTTGTCCTTCTCCGTGTCTGATGCACACCCTATCAGAAAGACTTCTCCCCTTTCAAAATCACGTTTGGTAGGCCCCCTCCCTTACTCCCCAGATCCATGGATACCATACATGCTAAAGTCCATAATTATACACTCCTTAAGTCCTTACAGGTGCTCCAGTCTGTTCAATCCCAGATACACCAGCTCATTAAGGACACCTGTCCCACCTCACTGGACCATGCAGACGAGCCAACACACCTCTTCCAGCCCAGAGACTCTGCCTTTGTTAAAAAATTCACCACATCTGGCCTCACTCCCCACTGAAAAGAACCCTACACTGTTACACTGACCACACCCACTGCACTCAAAGTGAACAGACTAATGGCCTGGATTCATCACACCCACATTAAGACTGCCCCACCAGAGAACAATGGAGCATCAAACACTCATCTCCTAATTCACAAAAGCTAAGACTTGTGCGTTCTTCACAGTCACCACCATCACTACCCTAATCCGTGCTTTAAATACCTATAGCAACCCCCTCCTAAAACCTACCTACTATCGTAGGTTCTCACCAAGGGCTCCACTGGAGAATATGTTAGTTCCTTAACTGGGAAGGAATCCACCCTAGTGAACTTTCCAAAAAACCCCATTACCTTCTCCCTAAACTTCTGTGCCCTCCTGGACCCCAACCTAAATTTCAAAACAAGTAAAGATGTAGCCAGGTGCAGTAGTTCAGGGGCAAAGCAACAACTATCTGTGCCCAGGATCCACCCCACAGAAAAAAAATGGAACTATGGAAACTTAAATAAATTATTTTATTTTATTGCATTTTAGGTTTGGGGTACATGTGAAGAACATTCATGATTAGTACACACATGGCAGTGTGATTTGCTGCCTTCCTCCCCATCACCTATATGTGGCATTTCTCCCCATGCTATCTCTCCCCAACTCCCCACCCCTCACTGTCCCTCCACTATTTCTCCCCGACAGACCCCAGTATGTAGTGCTCCCCTCCCTGTGTCTCATTGTTCAACACCCACCTATGAGTGAGAGCATGCAGTGTTTGATTTTCTGTTCTTGCATCAGTTTGCTGAGAATGATGGTTTCCAGGTTCATCCATGTCCCTACAAAGGACACGAACTCATCATTTTTTTACAGCTGCATAGTGTTCCATGGTGTGTATGTGCCGCATTTCCCTGTCCAGTCTATCATTGATGGGCATTTGGGTTGGTTCCAGGTCTTTGCTATTGTAAACAGTGCTGCAACGAACATTCGTGTACATGTGTCCTTATAATAGAATGATTCTTTTGCCCCACTGGGGTTGTGAAATTCTCTCTACTATATCAGGGTGCACCAAAAACATAGACTCCTTCATCTATTTTAACTAAAACTCTCTCTCATCCCCATGCTACACTGGGTCTTGTAACCCACTCAAAATAACTGTAACTACCCCAGATAATAAATAAACAATGGGATGAATCTGGGGTCTCAGAGTATATATGCATGGATGGGACATGGGAAACATCTTTCCTACTCCTGCTGGGACTCATATTTGGCCCTGTCTCCTAAACCAACTGCTCAGGTTCATAAAATCTAGGGTAGACTCTGTAAAATTAATAATATTAAGATATGAATATAGGCCCTTAGAACCAACAAAAAATACTAACCTGTTAAAGGAATCAATAATTTAATTCCTGTAAATAAAACAAGGGGGGAATGTGACATGGTAAAAAGCCCCATAAATCTGCATAACTAAAAAATACCTCGACTTTCTGTTGAAAGTGCTCTCTGTAACCCAAATGTGACAGGCAAGCAGTCCAAATCCACACCATCTTGTTCCCTGCGACTTATAATTTCCACCCTTTCCAATGTGTAAACAAATGCTTATCTTGACTTTTGTAAACTGCTTAAGTAGCAATCAGAATGTCAAAAGTCCCTTGGCCCTTGGAATGTCCAGAGCACCTCACCCTCATCTTCACCCAAGAATCCACAGGAATGCCTGGAGCTCCTCATCCTCATCCCCACCCAGGAGGTGATTTACAAAATCTACTAGCCCTCGGAATGTCTGAAGTCCCTCACCCCCACTGCCACCCCTGACCCTCACTCCCGAGGTGGTTGTATGGGTATAAAAGGTCTTAACACTCTCCTTTTGGGGCTATGATTTGGAGAGATATGAGTCCTCCATGGTCACCAGCAATAAAGACCCTGCAATTTAGCATACTTTTGTCTTGGTGTTAACTTTCTATGCTCCCTCCATTATAAGAACACCATGGTAAGGAAAGCACAGCAAGACAAGAAAACTCACAGTGGAAACTATGATAAGGCAATGCAATGCAAGGTACCACAGGCACGATTGTAAAGCAAACATGGCAAGGCAAGGAAAGACACAATTGGCACCATGGTAAAGCAAGGTATCAAAATGCATGGCACCATATTTACCATGGTACAACAAAGCAAGGTCAGGCAAGTCAAGCCAAGGCAAAGCACCACTGGCACCATGGTAAGGCAAGGCAAGGGAAGGCACACACTGCAAAGCAAGGCAAGAGAATGTACAATGCAAATCATGATAAGGGAAAGCAAGGTACGTCATGTCACCTTGGGCTCAATGGTAATGCAAAGAAAGGCATGTAAGGCAAAACAAAGCACCATGGGCCCCACGGTAAGGCACAGAAATGTAAGACAACATAGGCACCATGATAAGGCAAGGCAAAATGGGCAACATGTTCAGGAGAAGCAGGGCAAGGCAAGGAAATGCAAGGAAATGTAGGCACCATGGTTTAACAAGGCAAGACAAGGCATGAAGCCATGGGCTCCATGGTAACAAAAGGCAAGTCAAGGCACCATGGAAACCATGGTAATGCTAGGCAAATCAAAGGACTATTGGCACCATGTTAAGGGAGAGCAAGGCAAGGCAAGGAAAGGTACAATTTGCAACATTGAAAGGCAAAGAGCAAGGCATGTGCAGGAACCAAGGACACCATGGCAAAGCAAGACAAGGCAAAGAAAGACAAGTCAAAGCACAATGGCCACCATGGTAAGGCAAGGGAAAGCAAGGCAAGACACCATGTGTACTGTGGAAAGGTAAGGCAAGGCAAATCAAGGCAGCATGTGCAGCATGATAAGTCAAGGTAAGACACCATGGACTCCATGGTAAGGTGAGAACATGCAAGGCAAGGCAAGGCACTATGAGCAGCATGCTAAGGCAAGGCAAGGCGTGGCAAGTCACCATCAGCAAACAGGTAAAGCAAGACAAATTAAGGCAATAAAAGGCAAGGTGCCATGGGCACCATGGTAGGGCAAGGTAAGCCACAGAAATACACCATGTGAACCCTGGTAAGGCTAGGAAAGGCAAGATACCATGGGCACCCAGGTAAGGAAAGAAAAGGAAAGGCAAGCAACATGGGTAATGTGAAAGTCGAAGACAATTAAGGCAAGGTGAGGCAGCTCTCCATGGGCACAACATTAAGGCAAGGCAACACAAGTCAAGAAAATGAAAGACAAAATGGCATCATTGTATGGCAAGGCACAGCAAGCCAAGTCTGCATGGGTAGTAGCATAAGTCAAAGCAAGGCAAGCCATTATAGGCACCGTGATGAGGCAAGGCGATGAAAGAAACAATGCATACAGTTGTAATTCAAGGCAAGAGAAGGCAAATCAAGCAAGACAAAACAATGAAAGTTAAGGCAAGGCAAGTCTCCCTGGGCACCATGATAAGGCAGGGAAAGGCAGGGCAAGAAACCATGTGCCCCATGGTTACATAGGGTATGACAGGGAACCATGGGCACAAATGAAAGCCAAGACAAGGCAAAATATCAAGGGCACCATAATAAGGCAAGGCAATGCAAGGCACCATAGGCACCATGGTAAGGCAAGGCAAGACAAATCAAGGGACCATTTGCACAACAGTAAGGCATGGCAAGAAAAGGCAAGGCACTATGGGATGCAGGGCACAATCATAAGGAAATGTATAGAAAGGCATGGCAAGGCAAGACAACATCAGCATCATGATAAGGCAAGGCAAGTAAAGGCACCATATGGTAATGACAGGCAATGACAGGCAACACAAGGCACCATCAGAAACATAGTAACACATGGTAAGGCAAAATAAAACATCATAATCACCCCGGTAATGCAAAGCAAGTCAAGGCAACAAAAATCGCCATGGGAACCATGGGAATGCAAGGCAACATAAGGCAAGGAAATGAAGTAGGGAGCAATGGTATGGCAAAGAAAGGCAAGGCAAAGCAAAATGGGTACCTTGGTAAGGAAAAGCAAAGTAAAACAAGGAAAGGCACAATGGGAACTAGGCTAAGAAAAGTAAAAGTTGCAATCCACCATGTTCACCATGGTATGGCAAGGCAAGGCAATGCACCATGGGCACCATGGTATGGCAATACAAGACAAGTCAGGACACCATGGGCACCAGTTTAAGACAAGATAAGGCAAGCTTAGGTACTATGGGCACCATGGTAAGGCAATGCAAGGGAGCAAGGGCACCATGGTAAGGCAAGGGAATGTAAGAAAAGTGAAGTCACCATGAGCATATTTTTATGCAAGGCAAGGCAGGACATCATGGGCACCATGGTAAGGCAAGTCAAGGTGAGTCAACCACCATTGGCTCCAATGTAAGGCATGGCAAAGCAAGGCAAATTACCATGGGTACCATAGTAATGCAAGTAAAGACACTGAAAGAGAAGGAACCATGGGCAGCATGGTAAGGTAAAGCAAGACAAGCCACATCCACATGGGCATTATTGTAGGGTAAGATAAGGCAGTGCAATGACCCATGGGCAACATGTTAAGGTAAGGCATGGCAAGGCAAGAAAACATGTGCCCCACAGAAAGGGAAAGGAGCACAAGGCACCATTGTAAGGTAAAGCAAGGCAAGGCATGGCAAACATGGCACCATGACACCATTGTAGTGCTAGTCAAGGTAAGTCAGAGCACCATGGGCACCATAGTAAGGCAAAACAAGATATGGCAAGGCACCATGGGTACCATGGTAAGGCACTATAGGAAGTATAACCAGGCAAGGCAAGTCAAAGTAGTATGGGCACCATGGTAAGGCAAAGGAAGTCAAGGCAAGGCACCATGGACACCATTGGAAGGCAAGGCAATATAAGGCAATGCTAGGAACTATAAGCATCGTGGTAAGGCAAAGCCAGGCAAGGCAAGGCACCATGAGCATTATGGTAAGGCAAGGCAAGGCACATTTGGCACCATGGTAAGAAGAGCATGGAAAGGCAAGGAAACTCACAATGGCACCAAGATAAGGCAAATCAAGGCATGGAACAATTGGTACCATGGTAAGGCAAATATGACAAAGCAAAGAAAGGCAAATGGGCACCATTGTAAGGCAAGGGATGGCAAGGAAAGGCACCATGATAACACAAGGCAAGATAAAGGACCATGGGCAACATGTTAATTCATAGCAAGGAAGTCAAGGCAAGGCACAACTGGAAACACAGAAAGGCAACGAAAGGCATGTGAATGCACCATGGACACTGTGGCAAGACAAGACAATACAAGGAAAGGCAAGGCACCATCGCCACCATGGTAAGACAAGGAAAGGCAAGGCAAGACGCCATGGGCACTGTGGGAAAGCAAGGAAAGGCAAGGCACCATGGTAAGGTAAGGCAAGGCAATGCACCATGGGCACCATCATAAGGCAAGGTATGGCATGGAAAGGCACTATAGACACATTGGTAAGCCAAGACAAGATGAGACAATGCAAGGCATGATGCTCAGGGCATCATGGGAGGAGAAGACATGCCAGGGAAAGGCAACATGTGTCTCTGGTAAGGTAAGGAAAGGCTAGGCACCATGGGCACCAAGTAAGGCAAGGCATGGCAAGGCAGGCACATTGGGCAACATGGAAGTAGAAGGCATGTTAAGACAATGCAACACAGCTATCCATGAGAACAATGTTAAGGAAAGGCAACATAAGGCAAGGCAATGCAAGGCAACATGGACACAATGGTACAGCAAAGCAAGGCAAGGCAGTATAGGGATCATGGTAAGGCAAGGAAAGGCAAGGAACCATGGATAAAATGACAAGTCAAGTTAAGGCAAGAGAAGGCAATACAAGGCCAGGCAAAGCAATGAAAGGTAAGGCAAGGTGAGTCACAATGGTCACCAAGGTAAAGCATGATAATGCAAAGTCACCATGGGCACCATCGTATTGTAGGTCATGATAGGGCACCATGGGCACAATTGGAAGGCAAGGCAAGGGAAGGCACCATGGTACAATGGGAAGGCAAGGCAACATAAGGCACCATGGGCACCATGGTAAAGCAAGGCAAGACAAAGCGAGGTACTATTGGCACAATCTTAATGCATGACAAAGAAAGGCAAATCACCATGGGCATCATGGGCACCATTGTAAGGCAAGACACAGCAAGGCAAGGCAAGGCAAGACAACATTGACACCATGATAAGGCAAGGCAAGTAACCGCACCATGGACACCATGGTAAGGAAAGGCAATGCAAAGCAACATCAGGTACCATGGGCAACATAGTAATGCATGGCAAGGCAAGTTAAACACCATAATCACAAGAGTGATGCAAAGCAAGGCAAGGCAATGCAATTCACCATGGAAACCATGGGAAAGTGAAACAATGCAAGGCAAGGAAAGAAACCATGGGAACCATTGTATGGTAAGGCAAGGCAAGGCAACATGGGAACCTTGGTAAGGGAAGGGAATAAGGCAAGACAAGGTACAATGGGAACCAGGCTAAGGCAAGTGCTGGAGAGGAAAGCCATTATGAGTGCCATGGTATGGCAATGCAAGGCAAGGCAAGGCAACATGGTCATCATTGTAAGGCAATGTAAGGTAAGCCTAGGCTCAATGGGCAAAATGATAAGGAAAGGCAAGGTAGTATGTGCAAAATGGTAAAGCAAGGGAATGCAAGGCAAGGCAGGTCACCATGGGTGTATGGATAGGCAAGGCACTATGGGCACCATAGTAAGGCAAGTCATGGTGAAGGATGCCACCATTGGAGCCATGGCAAGGCAAGGCAAAGCAAAGCAAAGCACCATGGGTAGCATTATGAATCAATGGTAGGCACAACAAGGCAAGGTAGCATGGGCAGCATAATAAGGTAAACAAGGCAAGGGCACTATGACAAGGGAAGATAATGCAATGCAATTCACCATGGCCAACATATGAAGGCAAGGCATGGAATGGCAGGGCAACATCTGTCCCATGGTAAGGCAATGGGCACTATGACAAAGGAAGGGAAGGTAATGCAATGCACCATGGCCCTCATGTTAAGACAAGACATGACAAGGCAATGCAACATGTGCCCTATGGTAAGGCAAAGCAACACAAGGCATGCTCGTCACCATCATAAGGCAAAGCAAGGAAAGGCAAGCATGGCACCATGGGCAACATGTTAATGCAAGTCAAGGCAAGACAAAGCACCATGGGCACAATAGTAAGGCAAACAAGGCAAGGCAAGCCACCATTGATACCATGGTAAGGCATGGCAAGACAAGGTATTATGGGCATCATATTAAGGCAATGCATCATAGGCACCATCGTATGGCAAGGTAAGGCATGTAAAGGCACCATGGGCACCAATGTAAGGCAAGGCAAGGCCAGGCAAGGTAGCATGGGCACCATGGGAAGGAAAGAAAAGGCAATGCAAGGCATCATAGGCCTCATGGTAAGGAAAGGCCAGGCAAGACCAGGTACAATGAGCGTCAGGGTAAGACAAGGCAAGGCATATTGGTCTCCATGGTAAGGAAAGCAAGGCAAGACAAGGAAACTCACAATGGGCACCACGGCAAGGCAAAGCAAGGAAAGGAACCATGGACACCATGGTAAGGCAAACTTGGCAAGGTAAGGAAAGGCACAATGAGCAAAATGGTAACTCAAAGAATGGCAAGGCAAGGCACTATATTCACCATGGTAAGGCAAAGAAAGGCAAGGCATGGCAAGGCAAGGCAAGGCAAGGCATCATTGGTACCATGGTAAGGCAAGGCAAGTGAAGGCAGACACTATAAAGCAAGGGAACGTGAAGTGCACACCATGGTAAGGGAAGGCAAGGCAAGTCAAGGAACCATGGGCTCCATAGTAAAAACAAAACAAGGCAACAGAAGACATCATGTGTACCATGGTATGGCATGGCAAAGCAAGACTATATGGGCATCATCATAAGGCAGTGCAACACAGGCACCATAGTATAGCAAGGCAAGGCAAGGCAAGCCACCATAGGCACCATGGAAAGGAAAGAGAAGGCCAGGCAATGCACCATGGACACCATGGGAAAGCAAGACATGGCAATGCAAGGCACAATATACATCATGGTAAGGCAAGTCCAGGCAAGACAAGGCACCATGGGCATCATGGTAAGACATGGCAATGCATGCCCACTGCACACCATGTTAAGGTAAGCACTGTAAAGCCAGGAAACTCACAATGGGCACCATTAGAAGGCAAGGCAAGACAAGGCAAGGAAACATGGGTACTATGGTAATGCAAATATGGCAAGGCAAGGCAAGGCACAATCGACACCCCGATAATGCAAGCCATGGCAAGGCAAGGTACCATATTCACCATGGTAAGGCAAAGCAAGGCCATGCATGGCTAGACAAGGCAAAGCAATGTAAGGCAAGAAAAGGCAAGGCACCATTTGCATGATGGTAAGGCAAGGCAAAGGAAGGCAGGCACTGCAAAGCAAAGCAAAGGAACAATATATGTGTACCATTGTAAGAGAACACAAGGCAAGTCAGGTCCCCCTAGGCTCCCTAGTAATGCAAAGCAAGTCTAAGTAAGGCATGACAAGACACCTTAGGCAGCATGGTAAGGCAAAGCAAGGCAATAAAAGCCACCATGGGGAGAGATCCAAGATGGCCGCTTAGGAGCAGCTCAGGATTGCAGCTCCCAGTGAAAGTGCAGAGGGTGAGTGGACGCCGCATTTCCAGAAGGATTTTTATTACCCCCAGACCAGGAGATCCCCAGGCGGAGCAGCCCCACGGGTCGCCAGCGCGGCTGTTTGGGCCGGCGCGGCTGTTTCGGCCGGCGCGGCTGCTTTGCCGGCGCCCCGGCGCGGCGGTTCTCCGCACAAAATACACTGGTCTGTGCGCCCTCTTAACTGGCGAGTGGAGCTACGGGAAGGCAGATTAAAAAGGGGACTGAATCAGGGAGCCAGCCCAGGAGATTCCCAGGCAAAAAAGCGCTACGAATTTCAGCCTGCACAGTGTGTCCCCGCAGGGGAAATCACACAGATCCCGGCGCCTTTTCAACAGGCGACTGGAACACCTGGGAGTCGACCATTCAACTAAAAAAAGGCTCTGAGACAGCGAGCCGGGTGATTAGGCTCCGCTAAAACAGCAATTGGAAGCGCTCTTGGTTAAGAGTTTCGCAGCGGGCACAGCTGAACCCGGGACGGTCCAGTTCTGTGGGGGAGGGGCGTCCGCCATTACGGGCACTCCACCACTACAGCGGTAGTCCGCTGTTGCGGAGGCAGCCTGCCGTTGCCGAGGCAACCCGCCATTATGGAGGCAGGCGACTATTGCCGAGGCAGATCTAATTACACCCATATAAACAGGACGGCAGGGAAGTTCACACGGAAGCTGGGCGGAGCCCACAGCAGCTCAGCAAAGCCTCTGCAGGCAGACAGGGACTGAGTTGCCTCCCTGCTGGGCAGGGAAGCCCTGAAAAGAAAACAAAAGGCAGCAGCGCACCGGAAACTCATAAATAAAGCCCTAACTCCCCGAGACAGAACACTTGGGGGGAAAAAAGGGGTATATGAGTTCTGCTGCAGCAGACTTAAACGTACCTGCTCAGCAGCTCTGAATGGACAACGGAGCTCACAACTCAGCATTTGAGCTCTTATAAAGGACAGACTGTCTCCTCAAGCAGCTCCCTGACCCCCGTATATCCAAAGAGTCACCTCATAAAGGAGAGATCAGCCTGACATTTGGCGGGCGTCCTTCTGGGACATAGATAGCAGAAGAAGAAACTGGTAGCAACCTTTCCTGTTCTGCAGCTGCTGCAGGTGATCCCCAGGAAACAGGGCCTGGAGTGGACCTCAGCAGTCCTACAGCAGAGAGGCCAGACTGTTAGAAGGAAAACTAAGAAACAGAAATAACTTAATCATCAACAAACTAGACATCCACTCAGAGGCCCAATCTGAAAGTCAGCAACTACAGAGACGACAGGAGGATAAATACACAAAGATGGGAAGAAATCAGTGCAAAAAGGATGAAAACACCCGAAACCAGAACACCTCTCCTCCAACAAGGGATCACAACTCCTCCCCAGCAAGGGAACAAGGCTGGACGGAGACAGAGTGTGATGAAATGACTGAATCAGGCTTCAGAAGGTGGGTAATAAGAAACTTCTGTGAGTTAAAAGAACATGTTATAACCCAATGCAAAGAAACTAAGAACCTTGAAAAAAGATTT